>CAJFCP010022637.1:350-11814 GCA_904066005.1 Synergus itoensis | reverse complement strand
TTCTAAACTATTGACTCGCCTACGATGAAATTTACAGAACTTGTAAAGCACATGTAGACCTTTATTTGGCAAAAAATTTAAAAAAAGAAAAAATTTATTTTTTCAAAAAAGCGATTTTTGTTTTTTGAGTTTACAAAAAAAAGTCCAAAAAATTTTTTTTGCTTTGAGTTTTTTTTTATATGAAAGTACGTTTTGTTATAAAAAATTTCAGACCTTAAAAAGCTAAATCGGTCAATTAGAACCAAAGATATGATGTTTCCAAAAAAAAGGTCCAAAAAATATTAAAGTCCCATATATTCGCCATTTTTTGAAATTTTTCAAAAATATTTATTGTGATTTTTTTAGACTACTAAAGAACTGATTACACCGAATTACACGGAAATCCCATTCAAGCACGAAAATTCTTGTGATCACTTGACATGGACTCCACTTAACAACGTTCGAGAGCTAGCGTCATGGGTGTTTCGAGTTACTCGACGTTCATTTTAATAGATTTAAACAAGTTTCAGCCCACTTTTGGACCTCAAAGTTCTCAAAGGAAAAGACCTGAGCTTTCTTTTGAGCCAAAAAAAAGGGGGTCCTTTATGAAAAAAAAGTCAAAAATATTTTTGATTTTCAAAAAAAACGGTCAAATTTTGGATTAAAAAATTTTTATCTTTTTTTAAAAAAAAAATATTGAAGAAAAATCTGTCGAAAGCGTGTAGAACAAAATTTTCTAAATGCCATAGGTTTATAGTTACATGGATCCGAAACAGGGGCTGTTTGACCAAAATCTCAAAATTTCCCCCCTCCAACTCGGCAAGTTTTTCACCGATCTTGTTCAAATTTAGTGTGGTAACTACTAGCCAATAGGACTAAACTTTGTGCAATTTTTAGCCCGATCAGATGTCATCGATTTCAAAAGTGGGTTCACTTGAAATGAAATCCCCCATATATCAAATAATTTAAGCTAGTTTTAACATAAATATTAAGGAATCGTGATAGAATGTAAAACAGAGTAGGGAAGAAAGTTTAAAGATTGAATGTTTAAATAATAAGATAGGCTGTGTGTGGGAATGGAATGAAAGAGAAATATAAATTAATACTTGATAGAGAGGTTTTGAAAAACTGTCTTTGAAACTAAAGAAAGATTTATGATGACAAAATAATGGTGTTAAGAGAGTGGTATGGTTTAAAAGGATCTATAAATTATAACTATTTGACAGAAAGTTTAGCTTAGAGTCAAGATATCAGTCAAGTGTTATTACAAAAATGTTTTGAGAAGGATTTTTGGCGCCATAGGACTTGGGTCGTAAAATCATTCTCGGAACTAGATCAACTTCAATAGTTAGGGACACGTGTGAGTCAAGGGCGAGAGTATGATTGGAGAAACTAACATAAAATAATTAGAGTATGGCTGCGCGACGGACCCGGTGAGAGGCGCAAGGCCCTCAGGACTTCACTTTGATCGCTGGCTTCGATCAGATGTTGGTCACCACGCGACCGGGAATGTTTGTCACTCGTACCCGTGAACATATTTTATTCAGTTGGACTTTTAAAATTTTATAGCTTTCATTTGTCAGTTGAGTAAAGAATAGAGAACTTAAATTAAAATCATCTATTTGAATAAATCAGATTTATGTTAGAACATTAAAATTTGAGTATTTAATTCAATTAATTCAATCCTACTTTCAGTGTAATTTAATTATTAATTTCATAGAAAATACTTCGAAAATCGGACATCGATGGTAAAATTTCCAAATTCCAACAAAGTGAGGAGGCTTTTCAGCTTCGGCAGTGGAAAACGAACTAGAAACTTTAAAGAAAATAATTTATTTTATTTAATTTAGTTTGTTGTAAATTAAAGTCATTTTAAATTCAATATAGATTTGAACTATTTAAATTTGCCGCGAACTTATCCGATCCCTACCTTACCGACATTTTTTTCTCTGCAACGTTACTTCTAAATTTATTGAGTTATCAAATTGAAAATTTATTTAATTAAAGAAAATATGCTAAGGTATGTTTACCTGGTCTTAAATTTTTATAAAAATAAAAAAACATTACTTTGAATTTTTTTTTATAAATGTAAATATTTAACACCAGATAAACGTACACTTTAATTACAGAAATTTTCAATTTGATATCTTATTAAATTTAGAAGTAACGTTGCAGAAAAAAAAATGTCAGTATGGCAGGGATCGGACAAGTAATACTTACCATTCATAAGTTATACCAAAGAAGAAAAGAAAGTCAATAGAAACAACGAAATAATAAAAGGTCTGCATGTACAAGGCAGAAAAAAAACAGATGACGAAATATTCTTCGGATCGGTTGTCTGTTTATTTATTTTTTTATTTTTTTTGGACTGGAAGGAAGCCTGATGGAGAACGTTCGAACTCGGAGAACAAACAAGGTCACACAAGGTTCCAAGGAACACACGTATACGCACACCATGAGGTCCATGAGGTAGAGCCAGCGCATAGCATATGGCCGCTACGCCTTGGAGCACGCTCGCCGCTCTGCTCGGAACGGATACAATCCAACAGATCGTTGCTTTCCTGTCCGAGGAGGCAGTCGATGAACCTTTTAGGTCTTAGGAACCTAGTCGTGTCTCGTTTTAACTTAAAATTTTAATTGAAAATCTTCGAGCCAACTAGTCAAAGTGACAGCAGAATAATTGAAATAGGTACATATAAATATTTCAAACAAGGAAGAAATAATTCAAGTTGAACTTCGAGCAGTGAGCCGTACAGCTGGACAATCTTGAACATCCTGTAGACACGCTTTCGCACCTGGAGTATTTCCTCGTGAGTGTTACGCACACAGTTTCAATTGAGACTTAATTCTTGCTTCGGATTTTAAAAGAGTTTAAACTTGAAACTCGCGTAATTTTCTTCGTAAATTTAAATAGACTTTTTTCCTTTTGCGGTCTGTTTGTGCTAAATAAATAGAGTGTGATGTAACTTGGAATGATAATATATTGCAGCAAGCGTCACTTGACGCTTTTACAATCTGATAAAACTGGCTAAAAATACCGGTTTTTATCAAAAACACCAACGATAAGCCCTCCAGTTTTCGTGAAACTGTGTTAGGTGCAAGACATAATACGACAGCTATGAAACCAGAGGTGAGTAGATAAATACCAAAGTCAACGATTTTTTAATGTCTTTTTTGCGGTTGGTGCACCGCAAGCATTGAACTGGTTATCACAGAAAAAAATAGGGTTTCAATCTTCTTGTTTCACTTCACTTATGTTTATTTTTTTTTATAAGTTCACTGTCAAATGTGAACTTCAGATGATTCAAAATAAATTTATTTTCATTATGACAAATTTGACAGTTACAGGTAAATTTTCATTAATGTGACCTTGTTCAGAATAGTGTAGATGATCAAAATTATTTTTTCTAACGTTTACTTATACATATAAACTATTTTTAGAAATCTCAAATCAGAAAATCATATAATTTTATTAAATGAGAGAATTATTCTACACTTTACAAACATATATAAAATAAATATATAAATAAAAATGTAATTTAATATTGAGAAAAAAACTAATTATCTACAAAAAAATTATTACATTAAAATAAATTAAATTATAAAATAATTAAATATTAAATTAATAATTATTAATAATTATTATTAATATTTAATTAATTATTAAATTGACCGGATTTATTCGGATTGAAGGTTCGGATTGATTTTTAATAGGCTTCGAATTAATTCGGATTGAAAACTTCCTTCGGATTAGATCGGAATGAAACTGTTTGGTTCGGATAAAAATTCCGGAAGGATTCGGAAAATTTCTGATTTATTTGGAATGAATTTTAATCTAAAGCTTTCGCTAGGGAAACCAATTGTATTTTAATTTTATTTCAATGCATTTCACACCAAGTTCTGATTCAAAATTTAAATTTAAATTTTTATTTTTACTACCTTGGTGTTATGAGGTCTAAGAGAGAATATTAAATCAGATTAAAAAAAAAACTGTAAAAAAATTTTCGAATGAGTGCTCTAGTTTTTTAATAATTGAGATTTTCTTTGAATATTCTACGAGTGATATAATAATTGGGAATTTAGTCAGTTTATTTTATTGGAGTTAGACAATAATGAAGGTGCGTGGAATCGTGTGTGTCTCACAATTAGTTCCCATGGCTTTAGATAATATAAAATGGGAATGTGATATGAAAATTTTACTGTTTACTGGACTCGGTATTGTTTACTCTTATCTAATTTTTATGTAATTTTGGGTTTAAATTTAATTTTATTTTAAAAAGAATCAGGTTTCACAACTTTTTATATCTTTCTCGTTTAAAAGAACTGAATAAAACTTGTTCTGCTTGACATTTTCATCTGAAAAAAGAAAAATTTATTAAAATTTTAATCATAGATTTAAATAATTTTCCCACGATTTTCAATAAATAATCTCACGGTTTGTAACTAGATTTTTGAATTAATTAAAATTCCTTGAAGGAACATTGAATTTATCATAATTAATAATAACTCAAAATTATTTAAATGTAAATCTTTTCAAAAATTTTTAAATCCGTAAAATAACTTTTAAATACACTATGTCAACATATGAACAATTTAGTTTCACCATTAAATTTATGTTTGCAATAATGAATATTTTTCACTAAAACAAGGCCATTTACCGTGGAATTCATTATATTATAATGTACCGCCTTAGCGAAAGCTTCGGATTGAAATTCATTCCGAATGAATCCGAAATTTTCCGAATCATCCCGGAATTTTTATCCGAACCAAACAGTTTCATTCCGATCTAATCCGAAGGAAATTTTCAATCCGAATTAATACGAAGCCCATTCAAAATCATTCAGAATCTTTAATCCGAACGAATACGCCAATCTAAATTAATCAGAATTAATTTAAACTTTCAATCCGGTCATTCCGAATGAGTCCGAATTTATCCGAATTTTTCGGAATCATTTGGATTGAATCGAATAGACCTGGTTAATTCGGCTTCATTCGGACAAAGATTTCGGATTGAAAGTCTATATTGACCGGATTGACCGAATTCATTCGGATCGAAAGTTTGGATTCATTCAGATTGACCGGATTTATTCGGATTGAAAGTTCTGATTAACTCTGATTAATTCGGAGTGGCCGATTCAGTCAGATTCATTCGGATTAAAGGTTCGGATTGCTTTTGAATTGGTTTCAAATTAACTCGGAATGAAAACTTCCTTCCTATTAGATCAAAATTAAACTGTTTGGTTCGGATACAAATTGCGGAATGATTCATATTGATTCGGAATGAATTTCAATCCGAAGCTTTCGCTAGGGCGGATTTACTCTCAATGGTGCCCTAAGGTCGCTTAAAAAATTTTCGCCCTTTCTAATAATTTTTGTTACGATTCCAAGTAAAATAAATAACCATATAACTTCTTTACTTTTCAATTAAATGCATTAATAACATGGGCCAAGGTAGCATAAAGATAGGTAGAAACTTATATTTATTAGCAAATATATATTTTAATTGTGAAAAGAGATATGGACTTTTTTGTAATTAAGAAAGACGATCATTGGCGTCTTTAATTTTAAAGAAAGATAATGTTCTTGCATGTAGAGTTTTCTCTATAACGCCCTCTTTAAGAAAGAGTTGGTCTCTCTCAACGTACAGGCAAAGGTTTCAGAAACCTAAAGAATGTGCCTCTGATGCATTCATAATGATACACCTTGAGTGCTAGCAACGGAAGGAGAGTAAATGCGTGTGAAACCTCAAGAAGGGAATGTTGAAACGAATTGAAACTTCATTGCCAATATTTCACCGCAGCTTTATGCAATCCGTAGAACAATTTTTTTTTTTTTTGGGGGGGGGTAAAAATGACATATGTTTTACTTTCAGTACATTTCAGTCAAATAACACTTATATTAACTTTAAAATAAGTTGTTGTGTTAAACGTTCACTTTATTTTATTTTTCTATTATAATTTGTCTAATATAATTGCTCTACATCTTTATTAATGAAGATAGATTGCTTTTTAGCATCAAGAAGGAATTAATTTACTGTTCATTCTCAATTTATTTGTTGAAATTTGAACCAAAAAATATAATTTTATATCCCTAAAGCCTAAAGCTCTTGTCTAATATACTAACTTGAGCAATAAGTGGATAGTTATCCTACTTAGATATAATAACAACTTAGGTTCTTAGGTAGCAACACTTGTTACGGGTGGGTAAAGTCTACACTTTATATATATATATATATATATTTATATTATATTATGTGTTAAATTATGACTCGTAACTCATTGTCAGTCTCTTCCACCATAGTTTCAAGTCACTGAAGTGTGTCAAGTTAAAGGGCCGTTTTGTATAAGCATGTCGCTTTACCATTTTTTTCCCAAAAGTTTATTGTAAAATATGCCTTATTTTGTATACTTGAGATTCATAAAAGAATAATACATACATACTACTTTCTTTAACTAGCAAAACTGTAATCCTTGCGCTCTGTGCACGATTAATTTTTCGTTTTTGCACACCTCTTGCTAAAAAGTTTCAGAGAATTCTAAACAATTTCAAATAAAAGGATTTTGAAATGTTTTTAAGGATTTCAAAACTATACAAAATAATCGAAAATTTATTGAAATATAGAAACTTTAATTTCTTTTCTAATTTCAGGAATTTAAATAAGTTTTACAAAATTTCTTAAAATCCCTTTAAGGTTCTTAAGATTACACACTTAATATCCCATAAAATATCGTAAAATCCCTTAAAATTACTTAAAATTCCACAAAATATCGTCAAATCTTTTAAAATTACTCAAAATTAAATGAAATCTCATTACATTTTTTTAAATTCTTGAAAATCCAATGAAATTTCATGAAATCTCCTAAATTTCATCAAATTTCATGCAATTTTGCAAAATCCTTTAAAAGTTATATAATATATTGGTTTATTATAATAATATATTGAATTAACTTATACTGTTAAATCACTTAATCTTAATTCATAACATATATACACCCACAAGAGCGATGATACGTCATCTGAAAGAGATAGCGAAAAATGTTTTCTCTTGATCCCCCCCCCCCAATAAAATCGGCACGCGATTCATATCCAATGTGTAAAAATTGTGGTCCTAAGAGCAATTTTTTTTAACGCATTAACGGATTTTAACCAATCTTGTATTTTGTAATTTTTTTTGAATGCATTAACGGATTTTAACGAATTTTGTAACGATTGCTTATTATTGTATTTAATGCATTAACTCAAATGAAAAGATATCCGCACTTTTACAGTTAAGGGGCTATACCAGTGTGACGGTTTCAAAAAATCGATTTTTTTTTGGTCTTATTCGAAAGCTTATACTTTTAAGAATATTCTGTGAAAATTTCAAGGTCGTATCTCTCATACTTTTTGAATGGCAGCCTTGTAGAGAGCAACCGGTCGTTAGTTCAATCGTTAGTTCAATCTTTAAACGCGTTTTTCTCGAAATGACATTTTTCAAATTTGCTGCCATGATAACTCAAAGAACAATCATCCGATTGACTTCAAATTTGAACTGAGTACTCTTGAATAGATTTTCTCTACAATGAACTAGGATTTTCTAGATCGGATGAAAATTGACGATTTTACATCCAAAAAACGACCCTATTTTTGACAAAAAAACACAACTTTCTTTTCAAATCGACGCCATTTTCTCAATTTTTCATATTTTTCAAATATCCTAGTTCATTGTATAGCAAATGTCTTCTAGTTTAACATGTTTTTTTTTTTTTTTTTTTTTCAGCTACCCATTCGGCCGGAATCGTGGCAGCAGTGGGGGAACTTTTTTTTTTTTGCCTCCGAAGACAGCGCATAAGTCGCTCAATTTTGAATATTTTTCGACAAAAAAAATGTGAGATGTAGTTGAAATATACCTTGATATGCTCTCAAATTTGTAAAATATTTTATCAAGTAGTTTTCTTTAAAAAAATTCCCGAAAATCACCCAAATTTTCAGCGCTCACACTGGTATAGCCCCTTAAGAGGTTAGTATCAAAGAAAATTTTTGAAAAATCGATTTTCTAAAAAGTGAAAATTCTTACAATAAATATATGTATGTAGAATTGTTGGGTTAATCGTTATTTTGGTCATAAATATCTAGAACAGGTTGAAAAACGCAAGAAAACGTAAGTAGATAGGCTAAGCCACTTCTAAATATAAATCCCTGCACCGACATATTACCGACATGGTTTTGATCCCTGCTAAATAAAAATTATAACAATGGTTTATTTCCATGCTGAAATATGTGGTATTTTTATTATGATAAATATGATTACGTCATATCAGTTATTTGTCTTATAGACCGTCGGTGTCCCCGTGTGAACTTTATATATTTTTAATAACAATTCATGAAGAAGGAATTTGTTTATAATTTGCAGGTGTTCTGTTTCAATTTTTAGTTTACAGAACATTTGTTATTATAACATATCATATAATATATGTATCTGTTATTAGTCTTTGAAATCGTGGGAACCGCTGAAGGAATTTGATTTTGGCGCATGTAAGAGATCAGTTTGCAATGGGTTGTTTATTAAATTTTAGAGTCCTAAATGTATTTGAACATTTGTTTTTATAACGTATTATATATGCGTATCTGATATTAGTCTTTTAAGTCGTGGGAGCCGCAGAAGGAATCTGATTTGGCTCATGTAAGAGATCAGTTTGCAATCGGATGTTTATTCAATTTCAGAGTCTTACCTCTATATGATTTTCTTGACCGTGAGACTGTTTAAAAATCATATCGGTATACATGTGACATTTGATTTAAGACAGTGCTTCTAATCTTAAGTGAGTTTTGTTTAAAATTCTTCCAAATCAAATTGGCGTAAGTACATATACTAGTATAAAAAATGTTTCCCACAGAATGTTAAAGTGAATAAAAGTTATTATTATTATTATTATGAATCATCACTAGATGATTCATTATGAACTTTACTATATAGTAAGGCTATTTTAGGATTACTTTTAGTTTACTCCTGAATTTCAAGCTGAAAGCTAATGTTTCAGGTAAACAAGTGCAAAGAGTTTGAAGATCGTGTAAAAGTTCTTCTAACTAAAATTAGTGAATTAAAACAATTACTTCAATATTTGATTGATTTTCGCAAATTACTTCACTAATTTAAAACTTTCGAAGTCTCTGACATTGGATCGCCTGGAAAAACTCAACATTGCTGGTCAGTTAAAAGAACTGGAGTTGAACAAAGTTTTTAAAATAACAAACATAAAACATGTCAACACCAAAGGACCCCGCACGAAATACTAAGAAAAAAGTATACAGTGTGTCGTTTGGGATAAAACCAACGGGAATATATTCTTTGAATATATTCTTAATATATAATAGTTAATAATTATTATATATAATAGTTATAATATATATAGTTATAACTATATATTATATTATATATTATATATAATAGTTAATAACGCTTAGACTGAACGCTGAGTTTTGACCTTCAAATGCCCTTATCTCAAAATCTAAGGGCTTTTGGGGCATAGTGTATATAAGAACAAGGAACTGTATTCAGGGTACTTCAAAGAATATATTCCCGTTGGTTTTATCCCAAACAACTGTATACTTTTTTCTTAGTATTTTGTGCGGGGTCCTTTGGACCTAGAATTACAGTTGACATAGAGAATCAGTTTACTGTGTTTTTACCTAAGAGAATGTTAGAAGTTTTTAAAGAAGACGAAAAGTTGATATCTCTTTTGCAGAATATGTGCAGCAGTGAAAATCTTCGCATGAAATATTTGAGAGGAACATATGATCATATTGAATGATATTGAATCATATTATTGATCATATCATAATGGCATATGTCCCACAAAATCAAGTGATGCTTGGAACTACATTTAATTTAACTCCTTCCTTCACCAAGCAAGCTATCATAGGATTGGAATTCAATAGTTATGGAAAGTTAACCATAGTTCTAAAGTTAATTTCAAGTCATCCTCGATGCAACATTTCCTTAAAAAATGATGAATGGGAAACCTTCAAGACTTATTTTACCAACATTACTACATTTTTCAATGGTGAAGAAGCTCAAGGAATAATCAACTGTGGGAATTTCCGGATACGTTTTGATGACATACTTGTAGAAAATGTGGTCTCATTGGAGCAACAAGGAATTAAGGATTTTTATTGCCCGTTCTTAATGAAGGAATCAACTTTTGGAGTTTTGAAAGACATCATTCCTTGCATCGATAAATGCTTTCAGGAGAGGGACTCTGAGTTAAGGCCTGATTACACGCTTTTATGAAAATGTTCTTCTTCTCACTCTACCATGTGACTATCCCATAAGTTTGTCTCATTCGCACATTTTCCACACATTTTACCCGAAAAATGTGCGAAAATGAGACAAACTTATGGGATGGTCACATGGTAGAGTGAGAAGAAGAACATTTTCCTAAAAGCGTGTAATCAGGCCTTTAGTCGCCTTGCTACGAAGCTAACTTTGCTAATAAGCAAAGCATATTTGACTAAAGCAGAAAAAATTAATAATTATCCAAATAAAAAAGACTATTTCAATTATTCCTACACTAAAGTTTGAAGTTTAGCCCCGTGTGATTAAAAAATAAATCCATTTAACCTCAAAAGATAGACTCGATATTAAGATCATTGCTATGTTTTTGTTTGAAAACCTTAGCTATGTTCATTATGAAGTTGGCACTTTTATGGATAAAGCACAAAACATTCATGTTGCCAACTTTTGGTATCCAAAAAGTGAAAATACAATTAACCAAATTTTACATATACATATATAGATAGATACTTTTTGATCATCCGGTATAAAAATATTTTATAATATGAAGGTAGCAAGTCTTGCTTTGCTATGAAACTAGAGTGTTTAACTCAGAGTCCTTCCCCAGGACTTATCAATTTTAAAACTCCAACAAGTGTTTGCTTTTATTGTAAAAAAATGTACTAAAATTTTATGGTGTAAAAGTGAAAAAATGAATGCTTTTTGAAGAAAAATTAAAAATATTTCTTGGAAAAAATTGGTAAAAATGATTGTACCTTTCTCATAGAAACTTTGATTTTAAGACTCTATTTGTTGACTTGATTATATTTAATATTAAAATTTTTGCCCAAGAAGTAAGTAAGAAAATATCTGAAGTAAATAATATCGGAGGTTGCTTTGTATAACACTTAAAAAATGTAAAAAAAAAATTTTAATATTAAGCAAAAAAAAAAATTGAAAAAAATAGATATACTTTATCAAAAGCTTTTAGATTTAAGACTTTTGATTGTAATTTCAAGCTCTATCTCTATTCTAATATTATCGATAAAATATGTTACCTAATATTAGGAGTAAGATAAATACAGAAAAAAAAAACAATTTAAAAGTTCATGTATTAGAAAAAAATATTTTTTATTAATAAAAGCTTATGTTACATCTAAAAATTGGGATAATTATAACCCCTTTATCTTCTCTAATTTCCTCGTTTTGATTAACCCTCGGATGAAGGTTAAT
>CAJFCP010022613.1:0-10113 GCA_904066005.1 Synergus itoensis | reverse complement strand
CATCCTTATGACGAAAATTTTTACTTTTTATATTGATTTTATTTATATTCCGATGTGTGTAGATTTATAATAACAAATAATACTTTTGTATATTATAAAATAGTTACATTTGACGAAAAAGGATAAATTACCGACCGAAATTTTCTAGTAATAATTTCAGTACAAACAATGACCGCTATCGCCTCGTGAGCGCGCCTAAATCGACTTCTCCTGTCCTCCTATCTCATCATCTGTCATCTTTCGTTGTCTAGTTCACGAAAATTTTATAAGTATAATTCTTCCTTTTTTCGCATCGGGTCGTGCAATTCGCATCGAAATAATAAAGTGTATTTCCTTCAAAAATTTTTTACAACCCCTTTTTTTTATTTAGTGCCTGTGTTGTATCTGTAAAAAATCATTGAAGTCGTGTGTTTCACACTCGCCATCTCTTTTTCTCGACATTTGTCACTGCTTGGTGTTCATCAGTGTTAGTGTCAATGTTTCAGAAAATGTATATTTTGCATCATTATATACATTTTCTCATAAAAAAACGCGATATATTTATCATTAGATGGATTATAAGACTCCATTAGACCGCGGATACTTGGTGAGTTTTGTTTATTTATCCTACAATATACTTTCGAAAATAAATATGGGGACAGGGCCGTAATGATATTGAGGGGGCACCCGAAAAGTTTCTAAGTTCTCTTTATCCAACGCCCTTAATTTGACTCTCACAGAAGCACCTGTTCAGAGTAAATTAATCCCCTCATTTTATGATTTGGATTCACGGAAAAAGGAAGCTGAGTTTCGTTGAAATGTAGCGGTAGAATTTACGAAAGAGAAATGCGTGAAATTAAAATTGCAGGTGCTCCTGTGAATTGCGATTTCTGCGACTTAGAGTTGGCTATGTCAGGTGCGCCTGAGCATAGACAACCCTCGAGAAGAGATTGGCAAGTGTGGAAGTACCCACGCCTTACGATTCTGACTGGTCTTCTACTTATAATAGGTGCGCCTATTCATAGGGAGAAGACTTGACTCTTCACCGGGCACTAGTGATGGGCGATCCTCACCGAGTCCGTGAAGAATCGAGTACAAAGTACTCGATACTTTCGATCCTCGATTCAATTCTTCGCAAGTCGATGCATCGGTGGATCGATACTTTTTTCGATTGGATCGATCCTCGATTCGCGAAATACGTGTGTGTGTGTCTGTGTGAATCAGTGTGAATTGTGAAAGTAGAGGTAGTAAGTTTAATTTGTATTGCGCATGCGCCGATCCCATAGTATCGATACTTTGGGATCGATACTTTTTGGACCGATCTTTAACTCGGATCGGATCGACAGTACTTAAAGTATCGATCCTCAAGGATCGATACTTTTTCTCAGGATCGCCCATCACTACCGGGCACAAGGCCCGACTGGACTGCAGGCTTACCAGGTTATTTCTCTTAGATCTGAGATTGACGAATAAACACATTGCGTTAAAAAGATAGACCAATAGAAATCAAGGTCAAGTCGCCAATTTGGCGACAAATCGCCAATACTGGCAAGCCTGCTGGACTGACGATCGAACGTCGTGCAGCTGGTTTTAAGTGATCAGTCTGCAGTGCAGTACTCTGTATCGAGAGGTTTGGTAAATAGTCAAGACCATGCATAATACTTTCTTCCGTGCTTTTAGAAAAGTATACCTATCATTTGTTAAAAATCTTTTTGTAGCTCGTTAGATTTTCGTGTAATTCCTTTTATAGTACTGCACGTGCAAATTTACCGAAAAGTCACTTTATCCAAATTTCATCACAACTTTAGGTAACGATTACCGAACAAATTTTCTCCGTGTGCAAAATTACCCCCGGTCGGCATTACCCAGAGTCGGCAATACAGATTTCCTTACATATTACCTTTTTTTCCGTGTTAAAACTCCAAGCACATAATCACTTTGGTTGTTTGCATACAACCTATCAGCTGATTGGAGAAATTGAATTCTTGAATAATCAGTTGATTATAAAACAGCAATCCGTATCAGGGCAAAAACTACTTACACTATTCTCTCATGATAGGTTCTCTCGCGTTAGAGCGCCCGCTACTAAATATAGTGTGCAAAGGGGGTCCTTGGGGCATAAACAGAGACAGCTCGAACTCAGTAGTACCGTGGTAGTACCGCAACAACAAAGTAGGCAGGACCCTAAGCGTTTGTTTTTCTTTTGTCAGCCACGTTAGTTTGCTCCAATTTTATCCAGTTCTTTCCAGTCGTCTCCCGTGCGTTGTCAGGTACGTCCCTGACTTGACTACGCTTACAATTCTCTCGTGTTAGGGTGCAATCAACCAAGACCGTCCCTATCATGAGGGAATAGTGTATTACAATCACATATTTACACCTGCTATTTTACTTTTTGTTTACATGAATAACTTTGAGCCATAGGGACTCGATCAGAGCACATTCACGCTCTCACAATTCTGACGTCTCATTCCGTATTGCAAAGGCCCTCAGAGGATCCTAGCCGATTAGGGCTAATATTCTGACAGGAATCTGTATTGACGACTGAGGGTAATACTGAACGAGGGTAATTCAGCATGGAACAGAACCTTATTTGACGAATAAGTGGTGCCTTACTTTCACAGCTATTCTTGTGACAACAACGTTCAGTAGTAGTTTATTCTTATTCAGTATTTATTTGTAAACTTCTTGCACTGTTTGTACAAAATTAATAATAATTTTCAGATATACCTTTGAGGTTGCAGCATGAAATAATCCGAGTGTGTTTTAGTGTATTTGTTTTGTATTTTGTATTAACTATTAACACCATTAAAGGGTGGCCATACACTGTACAGGAAAATCAGGGAAAAGCAGGAAATTTTTTTGTTAAAATCGTGATTTTTTTTAATCCACAGGATTAATTCCTCGAATTCTCAATTTACACCAGATTTCTAGATTTTAAAGGATTTCCAAAGATTTAAAGGAATCTGAAAAAATTTCAAAAGTTTCCAAATATTTAATGGGATTTTAAAAATTTCAAGGTATTTTAGCGATTTAAACGAGCTTTAATGATTTTAAGAGATTTTACAATAAAGAAAAATAATTCAGAAGTTTTAAACGAATTGTAAAAGGTTTAAAAATGAAAAATAAAAAAAAAATTAATGGAACAAATAAAAATTTTGACAAGATATAACTGGGAATTTGTTCCTGAATTTCGAGTGGCCACCCTGAATTTGATATAACTTCGTGTCATTCCAGCTGGAAGAAATAACGCTAGCTTTAATTTTTTATTTTTTCATCAGGATTATTTCCTGCGCGACTTCAGAATTAGCTCAGGCAATTAGCTCTACTTTGTAAGAAAAAAAAATTATCCTCAAAAAAAACCGTTTATTGGCCTTAAATAAAAGTTGACTAAAAAGAAAAGGTAAACTTTTTTTCGCTCTGTATAAAAGAAAATCACATGGCTCACACGTTCAGCGCGATCTTGCTAACTCGAGCAACTCTTGCAAAATGTACTGACTCTGTAAGAATAATTTTTCATTTATACAACAGTCATATGAATTTCAGCTATGTTGGATTATGACCCACTTCATAAAGCCCGCGATAGAGTATCCTTAGTGAATAGTAGAATTGGGGATGGAGATTCATTTGAAGACAGGTACGTAAGTCTTTTCTAGTTTCCACTTGAGGACCTTTTCATTTTCATTCTCTAATTTTGAGTCTATCCAAGAATATAATTAATTAGAAAAAAAGTCCAGGGGCAAATGTCTCTTTAGGAGGAAGCTAATTCTGAAGTCGAAAATCCAGTCATCACAGGAAATTACATTACCCTCCGTCGGCATTGCCCTCGGTTGTTATTGCCTTCAGTCGGTAATGCAAATTCCTGTCAGGAGATTAGCCTCATTCGTTATGTCAAATCTACCTTATCTGCTGTTAACACAGGTATCAATTGGGATTCCCGTAATTATAAAAAAAAAGGTGTTTAATTAATGGGAATCTCTTTTCTATCTGAAAAGATTGAAATTCTTTAAAATCATTAAAAATACCTTAAAATTTTATATTTTTTGAAATCCCTTTAAAGTCTTTCTTTTAAAATCACTTTATATCTTTTTACATTGTTTTATCAATGTTTAGAACTTCATTAGATTGTTTTGCCTTCTTTTTAATTCTTTTAAATTCTCTTGAATTTCTCCTGAAATTTTAATTTAAATTTACGCAAAACTTTTTAAAATTCTTCGCTCGAATTACTCAAATCATTGATATTTGGACGAAATTAGCTGTTCCACTTAATCTCAGGTCTGAAAAATGCGAAATGAAAAAGAAACGTTTGACCTTTAATAAAAGCCAGAGTTTTTGAGATATTTGAGCGGCTCTTGAACCAGATTGTCAGGAATACCCACCGGGTTCAGAAAAATCAAGGAAAACTGAAATCCAAGAAAACCTTTTTGAGTTATAGCCATAAAACGATTTTTTTTGAAATTTTGCATTTTTCAAACTTTTTGAAACTAAGTGAAACATCTAATTTCGTCCAAATATCATTGATTTGGGTAATTCCAGTGAAGAATTTTAAAAAGTTTATTGCAAAAGTCCTTTATTTTATTTACAATTTAATTTTTTCTTTTGCACACAGGAGCCTATCGGAAACTATTAAGACCCTGAAGAATCAAATGGTCGATTTGCAGTGGCAAATATCTCAGTTAACTAGGCAGTTGGAGGAAGAAAGAAGATCACGTCTCTCGTTGGCTGCAACAGTTAAACGCAGCATTGCCGGTATTGACAGCTCCCTACCTTAAGGCAATGTCGATATCAGCTCTATTAGCGAAAGTTTCGGATTGAAATTCTTTCCGAACCAAACAGAAATTTTCCAAATCGTTTCAGAATTTTTATCCGAATCAAACAGTTTTTTATTTCGATCTAATTCGAAGCAAGTTTTCAATCACTTTTTGTTCTTTTTAACCCGCGCGTCAACTCCAAATTCAATCCGAATGAATCCGAACGACTTTCAATCCACTTATCCGGTTTCGGCGGGCGTCAAGAGTGTTGATTCCTCTCTATCAACTGTTGCTTTGTGGTTTTACTTTGTCTCAGGGTCCTCAATGTAGTATTTAGTTGTTATAATGTCGCTAATCTCAGTAAATCCCTCGTCATTTAACTGCCTTAGGTTGCTTGGATTCTGGTCCCAATATGGCCCATCGCGTACTTATCCAATAGTATTTATCCTTGACCAAATGTTCATGTCTCTGTAATCACACATTGTTTTCATACAAGCATACTGTCCCATTATCTGGTAATGCTGTGGTATCGCTAATTCATATGACCGGTGGTCATAGATTAGGCGGTAAGGGTATTCGTCTGGGAAAGCTTCATCTAAGTCATAAATTCCGTTTACTGACGCATTCTGACTTGTAAGGGATGTCATCCGTGATATAATTGTTCCGGTTAACGGTCCAAATAAAGAACATTGTCCTAGATTTGTACTTTCTCTTAAGAATTGGAAATACAATGCCATTACGGGTAGAACTGTTTCTAACCCTCTTGGCTCGTTCAGCAATAAGATTCACCATAATTCACCTTCGTATTCACCATAAGTGCTGAGTGGTGTATCTTCGTAAATGTTCGGTAGACTATAAGTATCGCCTTCTAAACTAAATCTTTCATCAAGCTCTTCTGTCGTTTCTGGTACATAAGCCATTCCTGGCTGGTACAGGAAACTTCCAGTCTGTAAATTCCAGTGTTCTGTTGATATCACGACTCCGTTTATGACATGGTTTTGTGTGTCATCAAACGTCTCGGGTACCATGCAGTCTGGCGTGTTCAGTCCTTCTGCATCAATAATGGTATTTGCAAATCCTGCAATTACCAGTAGGTTTGGTAAACTCCTCTGGTGGGAGTAGTTCATTAGCATGTCGTGGTCCGGCATTCGAACCAATGTATGGGCTGATTACGCAGAATGTTTTATCGTCAGGTTCTGATGCACATAATGATTTTAGCACAGGTGCAAGTGGTCCTGTTACTGGTAGTCTTTCCAGTGGAAAATCTCGCATTAGGTTAGCGTGCAGAGTCTTGGCCCCTGTGTCTCCTAATTTTGCGTAATCCATTGCTCTCAGTGTCTGGATGAACACTAATGCTCCGAAATACAGTCTCGATATAAAAGATTAAGACTAATATGTCTTAATCTTTCAAATTTTATGTTGTTTTTCATTAATGTGTCCATGTAATGAACTACTTCATAATAATTGAAGATCGTTGGAGTAAAAATTGACACTGTTCTTGCTCTCTTCGGAATCAGTGGGAATCTTGCATACGCTGAAGCGATGAAGTCTTTTCTAGCCAAAGTTGGTATTTGTTTTACCTCGGGCTTGATATCCACGTCTTCTTTCTTGGAGAATCGGTCTAAGAGAACGTTGTAATCAATTGTCCGGGTGTATGCATGTATGAATGGATGTCCCTCTTTTTTTGTCGCCACTATAACTTTAAGACAGTTTACAATGTATTACACAATCAATATCTCAAAATGTGCCCAAGCATTTTTCAATTTATTTTTCGACTATAAGTTCTCAAATAATCATAATTCAAAGTTTATGTAAAGAGAAGAAAAATCCTTGTTTAAAAATCGGATCGGAGTAGATTCAGACGAAAAGAAATCTCAGTTTGAGCTTGGATTAGGTTCAGTTTGAGTCGGATTAGGATTCTTGTTTAGACTTGAGATTAGATCGGATTAAATTGGATAGGAATCTTTAGTTCGAACTCGGATGAAACTATTTGGTTTGGATAAAAATTCCGAAATTAAATCGATTCCAAAGTAAAGAATTTTTTCTATCCGAAACTTTCGCCATGCAGATTATCATTTAGATTACTATTTCAATAAAATCTTTCCTCGAAAGATAGAATGTCATTTTTCTTATATTTACCAAAAATACAAAGTCTAGAGTCGGCGCACATGTACCTATATCACCTAAACACTGTCGTTACGTTACAAGTTGCCTTTTTATGGGAATGTTTTGTAATATATAAATAAAGTTATGATCATTTTAAGTTTGATTAATTAACTCTTTTTCATTTAATAAACAAAATTAAGGGTGTTGGAGCATTCTATACAATGACACAATTTTTCCACCTCAAAGATGCATTGTATGACGGGTCCTTTCATCGAGATCGGTTTTTTTATGGTAGAAATTGGGCTTAGTTGTCTCTTCTTGAGCAAAAAACAATATTTCATGTTAAATAGAATAGTGGAAATCCTATTATAAAAAAGACACACACATGAAAAATCTCGAATTGAAAAGAATCGAATATCGAACTTCGAGTTTAGAGCATTGAATTGGATAATATAGAAAAGAAACTAGAAGGGTATAAAATCTGCGGAAGAGAAGTTCGAAGATAATGGTGGATTCATACGACTGATCGTGTAAAAATTAAAGGTGCTTTCATGCGGATTAGAGGCTGATGTTCCTGACTTCCTGCTTTTTGGCTCACATGCTGTGTTGTTCTGTGACTCTGTGTTGAGTGTTCATTGCCCTGCTTAAAATTTCTGATAGATTTCGGATAAGTTTCGGACAAATTTATCCGCACTTGTCTGAAATTTGTCTGGAATATGTCTGGAACTTGTCCCGTTTCATCCGATTTCCATCTGTACAAATATTTCAGGTCCGAAATCAATTCGAATTTGTCCAGAAGCTGTCCGAATTTCAGAACCACAAATTATTTTGTGTAAAGTGAAATCCGAAATTCGTCCGTTTTCCTCCGAATTATACCCGTAGTAAAAAATGGAATCCAAAATTTAGCCCGTTTATGTCCGAATCGTATCTGAAACAGAAACCGGGATCCAAAATTAGTTCGCGTCTGTCTGGAATTCACCCGCAGTATAAAATCTGAAATTATTTTTCGTAAAGTGGAATCCGAATTTCGTCCGTTTTTCTACGGATTGGATCCGCAAGAAAAATCAGAACCTGAAATAAGTCCGCACCTATCTGGAATTCATCCGTTGAGTAAAATTAAATTTTTTTTTGTAAAGTGGAATCCGAAATTCGTCCGTTTTCCTCCGGATTGTATCCCCAAGAAAAATCGGAACCTGAAATCAGTCCGCATCTGTCTGGAATTCGCCCGCAGTATAAAATCTGAAATTATTTTTCGTAAAGTAGAATCCGAATTTCGTCCGTTTTCCTCCGGATTATATCCGCAAGAAAAATCGGAACCTGAAATAAGTCCGCACCTATCTGGAATTCATCCGTTGAGTAAAATTAAATTTTTTTTTTGTAAAGTGGAATCCGAAATTAGTCCGCCCTTGTCTGGAATTCGTCTAGAATATAAAATCTGAAATTATTTTCTGTAAAGTTCAATCCGAAATTCGTCCATTTTTATTGTGATTTTATCCGACAAGAAGTTGGATCTGAAATCAGTCCTATTCAGTCCGAAACTTATGCGAATTAAAAAATTAATTAAATTTATCTGTAAAGTGGAATCTGAAATAAATTCGCTTTATTCTGTCAGAATTTTATACGAAATATGAAATCATTATATTTATATGTAAAGTAACATCTGAAAGTCATTCTTTTTTGCGAATTCTGTCAGGGATAAAATCTTAATCTGAAATGAGTTTGAATTTTATACGAAGTATGGAATCATATTTAGATGTTAACATCTAAATATGGAATCTAGAATTCGTCCATTTTTTGCTGATTCTGTATGGGATGAAACGCAAATCCAAAATGAGTCTGAAATGAATTTATAAATTCATTTAAATTCTGGACTGAATCGGACTCATTTTGGATTCGTGTTTTATCCTAGACGAAATTCGGGAAAGATTGAATTAACTTCAGATTCCAGTTTACATATAAATATAATGATTTATATTTCGTATAAGTTCCAGACTGAAACGGGCTCATTTCTGATTCAAGTTTTATCCCAAAAGAAATTGATTAAATCGGACTCATTGCGGATTTAAATTTTATCTCATACGGAATACCGACAAAAACGGATGGATTCCAGATTCCACTTTACACATAAATATACTTCGTTTTTTATTTAGTATAAGTTCCGAACTGATTCGGATTCATTTAGGATTCAAGTTTTACCACAAACAGAATAAAGACCAAAACGGATGAATTTCAGATTTAACTTTTGATGAGAATAATTTATAATTCTTCATTTCGCATATATTCCGGACAATTGCGAATTAACTTCGGATCAAATTTTATTTTCAGATGTAAATCGGATGAAATCGGACAAATTGCGAAAAAATTCCATCTAAATTTCGGATCTCTCCAGATTAATTTATACGGTATTTGTCAAAAATCCTATTTTCTTCTCACAAGCGGTAACACTTTCTGGGTTTAGGTATATAAGGACAGACCGTTCTATTCTGTATATGTAAGATGAGTAAATATTAACCGGATACATTTCAGACTATTTCAGACTAATTCCGAATATGAATTTTGATCGTACCTGACAATTTCCATACATTACCGGACAAGATCCGGATTGGCAAGTAAAAAAAAACAAGTTCGACCAAATAAATTTCGAACAAGATCGGATGAAATTAGGATTCCAATTTCGAGAATGCGGATCGAACATATTCCGGATGGCATTGGTTCAAATTCGGATGACAAAAACCATCTTGATTTCGGGTAATTCCAGATAATTTCCGGATTGGCAAGAACACTTTGAAACCTACAGATTTCCGATGTGATCGGATAAAATCCGGATGGAAAGTCTACGTCGGACCGTGCTAATATCGGACAAGACCGGATGAAATCCGGGTTCTAATTTTGAACTCGTGGACCGGACAAATTCCAGACTATAGGGGATAAAATCCGGATGACAAAAACCGTCTTGATTTCCGATAATTCCAGACAATTTTCGGATGGGAAAAACATCAGACCTGACAAATTTGCGATGTTTTCGGATATAATCCAGACTGAAAGTGTACGTTGGACCGTGCTAATGTCGGATCAAATCGGATTAAATTCCGATTCTAATTTCGAAGTCGTGGACCGGACTGTAGTGTATATAGACACGATTAACTATCGACACGTAATATTTTTATTGTGTTTATTGACAATAATGTAGAACTCAGTAGAGATATAGATAGATGTTATAGATGATATAGATAGTTATAGATGGCGCTATAGTAGTAGCGCGTTTATTTGAATGTCTCTA
>CAJFCP010022569.1:0-11204 GCA_904066005.1 Synergus itoensis | reverse complement strand
AAAAAAGCTATCAAAAACATGTGAGACAAAATTTTGTATATTCCATATAAAGTTGTACCTAGTAGGGCTATACTTTACCCAAGTTTGAGTTCGATCAGACAAAGTCAAATTCTGAGGGTGGTACACTTGAGGAATAATGCCCCTTATATGAAAGATTGACATTTTTCGTTTTAAGGGTAGTTTTCAAGGCACCGTGGGGGTGTGTTATGGATGCCAAACCCATATATGAAATACATGAAATTCTTTGTTAGATAGTTTTCAACAAGCCTATATATTCTCCTGTAACATTTTCCGAAACCCTGAAAAATTATTCAAAAAACTCCAAAAAGTGATTTTTCCCCATGCAATTTACATAGGAAACTTCAAGTCAAAACCGGCATGTTAAAATCAAAATTAAAAAGAAAAGTATGACCTTTCTTTTTTCGGATTTCGAATCAAATTGGGAGGATCGAGACTCTCTAGCATCAAAAAAAATTTTGCCATGCGTTTTTGAACCACCCTATACTTCAATCATCAGTCTGGTCTACTTGATTTGCATTGACGAAAAATAGTGAATCATAAAAAGAATGATACTTCACTGGAATAGCACCTGATTTGCACATCTTTTGCAAATCCTTCATTTTTAGGTGTGAAATTGGCAGAGCGGTTTTGTACTTCAAATTTAGCTTATGTTTTGCCAAGTTCAAAGGTGGTCCTCTGGTTTTGTTTAAGTTTAAGGTGCGTAAATCACCGTCGAATTCATATTTGAAACGCAAGATATGATTGTCTCTCGCTCCAGTGCGAATTTCGCGGATTTGTGACAATCGCACTTTTTCACCCATCGTATCCTTCTCCCAGTTTTGCTTATTGCCTACATCTTTGAAATCAAAAATCATTCCGCGCTCTACCTCCACTACATTGTACGGTTTCTGCCCACTTTTAGCCGTTTTAATCACTGTGACCCAAACCAATGGAGAGAAAATAGTGAGGCCTTTGCTACACTTTTCGATTAGAGCGTGCATTGAATCCCTATCGTTTTGAGTGTGACCTACCTCTAAAAAGCGATGAACGATCTCGACATTGTAATGAGCTGACGCGAGTACATACATACTAAACACGTAACGATTACGATTTTGACCCCCACAATTGTCCGAGTAGAAAACAAATTTTTTTACACCCTTTTCAGCCATTTTTTCAATATAATCAAGAACAAAACTTGCAATTTCATTCGAATCCTTTTTCCCTACTGTTTCATCCGAAATATAACAAAAACCCTCGTGTCGTAAACAATCGTAAATGGTGAAGTTATACACAGTAAACTTTAGCGTGTAATAAAATGCTGAAGTCTCACCACGAGGAACAATCAATACTTTTTGCATATCAAAACACGAAGCGTAGGAAGTTCGATCTTTTTCGGCTTCTTTTTTGTCGTCATCCTTGTATTTTCGAGCCAAATCCTTCATTTTCAGATGCAGTTCGTAAGCAGAATTCCGTTCACTTTTCTCTTCTTCTCTCAGGTTTTCCAGAAAAAGCAGATATCGCATTGGTCTTTCTTTGGTTTAAAAAATGATAAATTGACATCATCGTCGAATATGTCCCTGTATTGCCGTTTCGTCGCAGGGGCTTCCGTTGGTTTCTGTGATTGCATCCACTCTTTGTACAACGAGTACATTTTTGTCACGTCGAGATTCTTGTCTAAATATACGCGACTGCTGTTTTTTCTAGTATAGTGAGACGGAACTTTGGGGAACTTTATGATGTATTCCCTAACGCTATTTGTCAATATAAAACGGGGCAGCGAGACACTACACTTGTCCAACGTATCAGAGATATACTTCAAAATGTACGCACTCGCTAGAGATACGTTAAAGTAGCTCGGGAACATCGATATTCAGCTGATATTGATCGATATTCAGTTGATGCTCGGATGAATTTTTTTTGTAGACTTCAGGCTATGGATTCTTATCAAAACACCCTCATAAACACACCCAGGCATTAACAATCGTTTCAGATAAGAAATAAAGAATCTGTAAATAATTCTCGATCTTCTCCTTTAGGAAAATTATCATTTTTCGAAAATATTGAACTCTGTGCCCGGATGATTTTTTTTTGTAGACTTCAGGCTATGGATTGTAATAACAACACCCCTATATGGTAAACACACCCAGGCAGTACCAATGATTTCTGATAAGAAGTAGAGACTCTGTGAATGTTTTTCGATCTTTTCCTTTAGGAAAATTATCATTTTTCGAAAATATTGAACTCTGTGCAAGGATGATTTTTTTTTTGTTGACTTAGGCTATATGTTCTTGTCACAACACCCCCATAAGCACACCCAGGCAGTACCAATCATTTCTGAAGAGAAGTAAAGATTTTGTAAATATTTCTCGATCTTCTCCTTTAGGAAAATTATCATTTTTCGAAAATATTGAAATCTGTGCCCGGATGATTTTTTTTTGTTGACTTCAGGCTATGTGTTCTTATCACAAAACCCCCATAAACATACCCAGACACACAATATGATAATAATAAAATGATGATACTGACCCAGGCAGTACCAATCATTTTTGATAAGGAGTAAAGACCCTGTGAAAATTTATCGATCTTCCTTATCAAGAAAATGAACATTTTACGAAAATATTGAACTCTGTGCCCGAATGATTTTTTTATGTTGAATTCAGGCTACGCGTTCTTATCACAACACACCCATAAACACACCCAGACACAAACAATAATTTCTGATAAGAAGTACAGACTCCGTGAATATTTTTCGATCTTCTCCTTTAGGAAAATCTTCATTTTTCGAAAAAATTGAACTATGCGTCAGGATGATTTTTTTTGTGGAATTGAGGCTACGGTTTCTTATCACAACACCCCCATAAACACTCCCAGGCAGTACCAATCATTTCTGATAAGAAGTAAAGACTCTGTGAATATTTCTCGATCTTCTACTTTAGGAAAATTATCATTTTTCGAAAAAATTGAACTCTGCGTCAGGATGATTTTTTTTTGTAGACTTGAGGCTATGGTTTCTTATCACAGGACCCTCATAAACACACCAAGGCAGTACTAATCATTTCTGAAAAGAAGTAAAGACTCTGAATATTTCTGGATCTTCTCCTTTAGGAAAATTATAATTTTCCGAAAATATTGAACTCTGTGCACGGATGATTTTTTTTGTAGACTTCAGGCTATGTGTTCTTATCAAAACACCCCCATAAATACACCCAGGCAGTACCAATCATTTCTGATAAGAAATAAAGGCTCTGCGAATATTTCTCGATCAAGAAAATGATCATTTTTTGAAAAAATTTAACTCTGTGCCCCGAAGATTTTTTTTTGTAGACTTGAGGCTATGTTTTCTTATCACAACATCCCCGTAAACACAACCAGACACTACTAATCACTTCTGATCAGAAATATTTACAGACTTTATTTCTTATTAGAAATGTTTGGTACTGCCTGGGTGTGTTTATGGGGGTGTTTTTCTTACAATCCATATCCCGAAGTCTACAAAAAAAAATCTTCGGGTCACAGAGTTAAATTTTTTCGAAAAATGATCATTTTCTTGATGGAGAAGAAAGAAAAATATTCAAAGATTCTTTACTTCTTATCAGAAATGATTGGTACTGTCTGGATGTGTTTATGGTGGTGTTGTGATAAGAAACCATAGCCTCAAGTCTACAGAAAAAAATCATCCTGACGCAGAGTTCAATTTTTTCGAAAAATGATCATTTTCCTGAAGAAGAATATCGAGAAATATTTACAGACTCTTTATTTCTTATCAGTAATGATTGGTACTGCCTGGGTATGTTTATGGGGGTACTGTGATAAGAAACCATAGCCTCAAGTCTACAAAAAAAAATCGTCCTGACGCAGAGTTTAATTTTTTCGAAAAATGATCATTTTCCTAAAGGAGAAGATCGAAAAACATTCACAGAGTCTCTACTTCTTATCAGAAATCATTGGTACTGTCTGCGTGTGTTTATGGGGGTGTTGTGATAAGAATCCATAGCCTCAAATCTACAAAAAAAATCATCCTGACGCAGAGTTTATAACGACAGTCTCAGCCTCAAGGGACTTTCGGCCTCTGAGTGCCGTCAAAATCCAGCACCCAACAAAATTTTTGTCTTAATTTAATTATTGCCAGGTAGATACCTGGCGCCCTTATTGGGGGCGATACCACTCAAAAGCTTTCTTACAAAATTTTACTCCGAGATATGCTAAAAAAAGAGAAACTTAAAGTACTCGCTCCAGCTAGCTCACTGGACAGGGATTTCGCGTGGGCGTGAAACAAATCAGACCAACATAATTTAAAGTAAAAGAAAAATATCAGGTTTATTATAAGTAATGATGAGATGAAATTATGTACAGGCTTTGAATGAGATGGATGAGGTGAGCAAAAAAAAAAGAAAGTACTACAATCTGATCAATTTTAGTTTTAAATGTGAGAATGATCAGAACGATTAACGAAGTTGGTGAAACACATAGTTCTCACAATGGTTTACAGCATTGAATCTAATTATATCCATGTGACGTAATTATCATAATTGAATATAACGCTACCCTACCGAAAATCTAGACGATTCCTAGACGATCGTCCTAGACAATCCGTTGTCTAGAATTGACCCATTTCAAGACTCTTCCTAGACTCATCCTAGACGAAAAAAGGTTCAGTCCCATTTTTATAAGGGTAGCAGTAAAGCAGTAAAGTCATAAATTGTCCCTAAGCCGACCCTATCGATATCTATACCTGTCTATACCTGTGTCCAGAGCGCATCTAGAATGAGTCTAGTGCGAATCTAGTAAATACAAAAACGCGTCTACTGCGCATCTAGAGTGAGTCTAGTGCGCATCTAGAACAATATCGAGTCTTATACTGCACATTTAGAGTTAGTCTAGTCTAGTCTAAAAATAATGCATATGCAAAAAAAAATATTCAAATAAATTGCTTTTAACCTTCACAATTATTTTAAATTTTCCCAAACATATACGTATTGCAAGCTTTGAACGGCTTAGTTTCTTTCACACAAGTCTACATACCTATACACATTTTATCAAACTCAAAGCCGAATACAAACATTATTACATTTTAAACGTAATTTTATATTTATTTAAATTAGAATTGATAACATTATAAATTACATATATATTCTGAAAACTAGAATTATTATACTATATGAAACAGAAAAATCGGGTTAGAAGAAAACGAAGTTGGCAGGAATCGAACACGGGTCTCCGGGGCAGCAGTCGGACGATTTTCCTTTTACCTATAGAGGATTGTAGGAATGAGAATGGAAATGTCCAATGTAGTAAACACTTGAACGAATATTCAGGTATACCGCCCTTAGGTATACCTGGCCTGAAAGTGTTGAAGGTTTCTCTTTTAGGTCCTTAGGACAATCATTTCTCAAATACACTCCGAAATATTTTCAAACATCTATACATTTTCGAAGATTTAATCAGTCTTTTAATTTCTTGATGAATTTCCTAACTTTTCGGAAAATTTGCCAATATTCATGGAAAAATTACCAATTTTCTTCGGAAAAAAAAAAATTTACACATCAGTTTTGGAAATTACATTCGATATACACAAGCCCAATCCTTGTAAGCGTGTCTTCATTCTTTTTTCATCAAAATATGACTTTGCAATATCACCTATAAAATTTTAAAGAAGTAATATTACAATGGTAACGGTAATATAAACGGTAATATTACAGGCCCAATGTTACTTTCATCGATTTTCGACAATTTGCATTATTTAAAAAATATAATAATAATAATTATTTCTTTATTAGGTGTACAACTTTGTTTCCGCGGTTTGTCGATAGATGGTTGTAGCGGTTAGTGCGGGTTGAAATAGGCAGGTCAAACATTTTATACAGTAAGTTTGGACATCTGTTAACATAACAACAGCACCACATTAGTGAATTTGTGTTTGCATCAGAAGTGTATTCTCGATCAAAGATGTCAGTTTTCGAGCCAAATTCTCGTCATTTGCGGGAAGTGTTGATTTTCTGCTTTCATTTGAAGAAAACTGCGGCTGAGGCTCACCGAATGCTCTCAAATGTTTACGGTGAGGCTGCTCTTAGTGAAAGAACGTGTCAAGAGTGGTTTCAACGCTTTAAGAGTGGTGATTTTGATGTCGAGGACCGACATAGCGGTGGGAGAGAGAAAATTTTCCAAGATTCCGAACTGGAGGCACTACTTGCTGAAGACTCATGCCAAACTCAAGAAGAATTAGCCAAATCATTGGGAGTCACTCAACAAGCAATTTCGAAACGCCTCCAAGCCATGGGAATGATTCAGAAGCAAGGAAATTGGGTTCCTTATGAATTGAAGCCAAGAGACGTTGAACGCCGTTTCTTTGCTTGTGAACAGCTGCTTCAAAGACAGAATCGGAAGGGGTTTTTACATCGAATTGTGACCGGCGACGAGAAATGGGTCCACTACGATAATCCCAAGCGCAGAAAATCATGGGGAATGCCCGGACATGCCTCTACGTCAACGGCCAGACCGAATATTCACGGTGCCAAGGTTATGCTTTGCATTTGGTGGGACCAGCTCGGTGTGGTGTATTATGAGCTGTTAAAACCGAGTGAAACCATCACAGGAGACCGATATCGAACGCAATTGATGCGTTTGAGCCGTGCATTGAAGGAGAAACGGCCACAGTACCAAGAGAGACACGATAAAGTTATCCTGCAACATGTCAATGCTCGGCCACATGTCGCAAAACCCGTCAAGACATACTTGGAAACCCTAAAATGGGAAGTCTTACCCCACCCGCCGTACTCTCCAGACATTGCTCCTTCCGACTACCATTTGTTCCGATCAATGGCACATGGCCTAGCTGAGCAGCATTTTCACTCTTATGAAGAAGTCAAAAAATGGATCGATTCATGGATCGCATCAAAAGACGCATCGTTTTTTCGAGATGGTATCCGGCAATTGCCCAAAAGATGGCAAAAAGTAGTGGCTAGTGACGGACAGTACTTTGAATCATAAACAGGAAATTAATTTTTAAGGGGAAAGCCCCAAATTTTGGGGAAAAACCGCGGAAGCAAAGTTGTACACCTAATATTATTTATTTTTATTCTAAAATATACATTGCTGAAAAATTCAGTAAGCTATTTTTAACACTTTGTAGGTAAATTAATTAGCTCTAATTTAATTTTACAATATATTATTTTAATCAAATTCTGAGAAAATATATTATAAAATTTATTCTTATTTCGCAGCGTATTAAATAATGAAATTATTCCATAAAGTAAAGTTATCTATTTCAACTATGAATTAATCGTTATAAATTATTGAAAACATTTTAAAACGTTAAATTCTCGATAAGTTCTCATTTTCGGTTATATTCGCGGTAATATTCTCTGTAATATTACCCGATTTTAAATTATCGAGAATTTTCAAACTCTAAGCACGTAATCATATTCATATTCAATTTTAAGTGTTAAAACCAAAATTCTTAGTTTCTGTCTACAGCTTTCACATCTGGCATTTTATTACAGCTATAGTTTGAAAACATGGGAGGAGTCGGATAGGGCTGCTCCTAACTAGTTGTAGGGAAAATTCCCAAACATTTTTTGGAAAAAAATAAATCAGTGCATTTATTTTCAATCATTGAAAATTCATTAATCAATGTTGATAAATATTCCACCTGAGCAATAGTATTAATTTTCATCAAAAAACTAATTTTCAAGAAAAATTATTTAAACAAATGGAATTTGTTTAAATAATTGAAAATTAATTAACCTATGTTAATCAACATTCTACTAAAGCAATAATAATAATTTTTAACAAGAAAAAAAACGAATTAAAAAAAATTAGTTAAACAACTTCAATTTATTTAGATAATTAAAAAATAATTAAAGAATGTTGATAAATGTTCCAACAGTAATGTTTTCGTTGAAAAAATGAATTATCAAAAAAAAATTATTTAAACAAATTGAATTTGTTTAAATAAATGAAAATTAATTAAAGAATGTTAAGAAATACGCCACTCGACCAACAGTAATAATTTTTAGTGAAAAAAACAAATTATCAAAAAAGAATTATTTAAACAAACTGAATTTGTTTAAACAATTAAAAATATGTGAATATATAGTATATGTATAACCTATTTACATTTTGCAATCAGAATTACAATTTCAAAATTGACAGATATTGAAAGTCTCTAATTTGATAGTTTACCGCCTGGTTCATCTTTAACAGTTTTTTTTTTCTATTTTTTGTATTTTGAATTATTTTTTGCAAAAACCCTGAAATTTTCTGTATGAGCAATTGAGCATATATAAAATTGAGCAATTACAGTGTTTCTTAACTTTTTTTTAGCTCATAACGTATTGTTGCAATTGTCAAAATTCGTAATTTTCAAATATAATATTTACAAATTGTTAGTTGCAAAATTTAAAAAAATTATAATTTCGGATTTTAATCTGCAATAAGGAAAAAGGAACCCCGCTGTTGAAATTCAGGGGCTGCGGTTTGCAGGTCTTTTGGCTACCTAAAAGGAAAAAAGGTAGTAGGGATAAAGTACTCAAGTATTATAGCTTGAAATCTAATGAGCATTATTATCGAAGTCACGAGGCATACAATAGAGAATAATAAATCTTTTGGTCATAAGCATGATACCTGCCTTCAGGTAAACCATCACTAGACTCTGCTAGATGAGTTCTAGACGAACCCTAGACAAAGTGACCGTCATAAAATTCTGCTAGACTCAGGCTAGACAAAAATGTGTCTAGAATGAGTCTAGCATCGTCTAGATTTTCGGTAGGGTAAATCAAATCAAGCAAGGATTTGAACTTTAGAAACTTTAAACTTATTCTTAATCTTCAACATTATTGGAAAGCTTCCAATAATTAACTTGAAATAACAATCCTCGAATTATTCTAAATCAAAATGAATTTCCGTATCAAACGCGAAAATGCACAAAATGGCGAGAAGCCATGACACGGACATTGACTCGGCAATCTAATTTACTAAATCAATTATTCATATCAGCTAAGAACACTAAAAGCGAATTCTGGATTAATTCGTTATAATATGCTTTTGCTTTAAATCTCAAATTTACTTAACGAAATCGAAAAAGAACGCATACAAAATCAATAATCTGCCAAACAATGCTATGCCATCATATGGGCGTTGGCTGAGTATTACATAACTCCAAAATCTCAATCAACTCGAAACAAAGAAGTTAAGCGGGAGAAAACGTGAATTGCGGACGCCTACCTTACTTTTCGAGAACCCAAAGAAAATGAATGATTAATTCCTGGCCGAAAATAGGAAAGGCGATCAATTCAATTTGCTCACAAAACTCTTTCTCAACAAAATTTTACGTAACTTTCGTTACTCCGAGAGCTACTGCTCCCTGCCAGACAAAAGTGGAGCTACTGCTAACCATTTATGGCTGCGTCCACGTATTTTGACAGCTCATGTGTCTTTACATACTAAATGCAAACAGTGCAAGCTTTATACAATTTAGATTGTTTATTGCATTTGCAGTATTGGAGGATGATAAAAATATGTAAAATATAAAAGACTGACGCATTCCAGACGGTAGATAACTCTGTAAAAGCATGTAAATAGTTGGAATTATCTTAAATTTGTGTTCTTCGGAAGTCAGGTAGGCGGCAAATATAAAATAAAATGCAGAAATGAAATAATTAGGGTAAATACCCCAATAGATGGACGGTTAAGCAAATTCTCATGTTCCTTTAGCAAAACAATATAGTAAAATATAAATAATTTATAATTAAATAAATTTTATTTATGTAAAAATATGTAATTAACTAGAAAAAAATAACTAAAACTTTGTTAATTTTCGTAGTAATTAACAAAAAAGGAAAATTTAAGAAAAAAGCGAAAACCCCAGTAGATGGACAAAATCTCCAATAGATGGACAGCCAATACCAATAGATGGACGCTAAATTTTCTTATTTTTTTTTGATTTTATTATTTTAATACTATATTTATAGCTTTGTTATTGAACTATAAACATAATCGAATGTACATACCTTATTTTTCCCATTCATTTTTAATAGTAATAACAAACAACGTTTACCGGCTAGCTGTCACATGCTTACTAGTGGCGGCGCTCTCGAAGCAAAACTTCGAGACGTCAAATTTAAATAATTTTTTTAATTATTATTTTAAATAAAAAGATTTAAAAAAAATTATTTTTTGCACTCAGAACTTTATGTAGTCATAAAAAACAATTATGACTTCACAATTTCGTTCTTAAATTTAATGTAATTGCTTTTTGAAATAATATTCGTCCATCTATTGGGGGGTGTCCATCTATTGGTGTATTTACCCTATACTTAAACCTAATTAATCTTACTCTCAATTTGATTCAACTCTCATACATCCACACTAACTTTCACACACTTATGTCTAATTGAGTTCCTACTGGCTGTTCTGTTTTAGTTTCCGATTAAATGAATCGATCTGGGAAGAGGATCAATAATGTGGTAAAATTCACCACATTACAAGTTCAATTTTTTTGTAAAATAATAATTTTCCTAAAGGAGAAGATCAAAAAACATCCACAGAGTCTTTACTTCTTATCCGAAATTATTGGTACTGTCTGGGTGTGTTTATGGGGGTGTTTTTATTACAATCCATAGTCTGAAGTCTACAAAAAAAAATCGTCCTGACGCAAAGTTCAATTATTTCGAAAAATGATAATTTTCCTAAAGGAGAAGATCGAGAAATATTCACAGAGTCCTTGCTTCTTATCAGAAATAATTTGTACTGTGTGGGTGTCTTTATGGAGGTGTTGTGATAAGAGTCCATAGACTCAAGTCAAAAAAAAAATAACATCCGGTCTCAGATTTCAATTTTTTCGGAAAATGATAATGTTCCTAATGGAGAAGATCAAAAAACATCCACAGAGAATTTACTTCTTATCCGAAATTATTGGTACTGTCTGGATGTATTTATGGGGGTGTTTTTATTACAATCCTTAGCCTCAAGTCTACAAAAAAAATCATTCTGACGCTGATTTCAATTTTTTCGAAAAATGATAATTTTCCTAAAGGAGAAGATCCAGAAATATTTACAGACTCTTTATTTCTTATCAGAAATGATTGGTACTGCCTGGGTGTGTTTATGGGTGTGTTTTGATAAGAACCCATAGCCTTAAGTCTACAAAAATAAATCATTCGGGCCTAGAGTTCAATTTTTTCGAAAAATGATGATTTTCCTGATGG
>CAJFCP010022527.1:0-10460 GCA_904066005.1 Synergus itoensis | reverse complement strand
TAAACGCGCATTAGTCCTTTGAAGGACCTTTAATTTAAAAAAAAAAACGTTCAAAAATCTCCAATAGTTTTCGAAATATCGCGTACACGCTCTTGTTGAACGGACTGTACATGACGAATCAGGAGTTACGATATTTCGACTTCGATTCAATCACCTTTTTAGATTAGTATAATCTCGTGCTCGTTTGGAACTATAAAAGTGATTTTTCAAAAAACTGGTGAATCATCGGGGTTTGTTCACAGATTTTTTCTTTTGTGTCCCACCAAGAAACGTTATGTTTGCTTCTCTTATGCCTTCAAAATCTTGAGTTTAAATCCAGCTGATAGATTTGCACCTTTCCATAGATTTTCACAGTTTTTAATAGATTTCTATTTGAAATACCATCAGCCTACTTAAACAAAGCATATTCAAATTTATGTATACGAATACACTATTAATTCATTTTGGCAAAAAATGTGAATTAAGAATTACTATCATACTCACTGGTACAGAATACGTATCATCTATTTGAAATTCAGCAGGTTCATCATCATGACTAACAATTCTTGCAGAGAGCAGATTTAGAAACATCTTTAAAAGATCCAAATTTTCACCATTCACATTTGATACTTGGAATATGGGACAAAGTCTGTGAAACATACACATAAATTGTAATATATATTTCGAACCTTAAAAATAAAAGTACATAAAGCTGTGGCAAAACCATCGAATTATAGGAATACAGTGACAAGTCTGTAGCAACATATAAACGCTGAGAAAGAAAGTACCCCCCCCCCCTCTCTCACTCTCCCTCTCTTATTACAAATTACGTACACATATTTTCGAAGTATGCATTGTGCATTCGAAGACAATTTTTTTTCCTTTATCGTACAGTACTTTTAAAGGCTCAGAGACATAAAATTATTATAAATGTTGCAATTTTCGGAATATTTTCATTGTTTGCACTTTAATAAAAACAGAATACTTGAAATTTCCTATTTTTTCGATATAATTATTAACACAGCAGTTTGTTAAAAAAAATATCAAAAATCGCTTTTTTTATTATACGTTTGTCGGGAATTTAATTTTCAGTATTTCAAGAAAAAAACAACTTAAAATCGGGTGAAAACTGTGACCTCTGGGCGAATTTAAACGCGAAAATCCATTTCTGGAACACTATGGAGCGTAAAGGCGAGAGGTTCGCCCCAATCGAGCCCCATATCTCCGGAACTATCGTAAACGGTTATGATACTATCATAGCTCATTTTATCCTTACCAGAAAGAACGTATTATTTAAAATAACAGACTAATTAATTATTATGAAATTAATTAATTGTTTATTTTAAATATTATAAAACTGTAAATTTCTTAAGTTTTTAGAAGTAAATTTTTAGAAGACCCACTGTTCTTGTTTACAACTCATGATATTTTATATTTCTTTAAAATCTGATACTTCATAAACTATTGATACAACATCTATTTTACGTTATAAAAAGTAATAATTATTAGATTGTTTTCAGAATTAACTATGTTTACTGTAGTATGGATCTTTAATTATGGTTTCAATTTCTAAAAAAACTACAGCATTTATAGTTGTACAGTATTGTTTGAAAAACCGGTTAATTAATTATTAAATTAATTTATGAATTAGTCATAATAAATTAGTTAATTGTTTATTTTAAATATTACTATAAAACTGCTTTTTTAAAACCAAAATTTTCGATATATTTCGAGTTTAGAGTCGTGATTAATGAAATCAAATTCAAATGAGTGCGCGCAAGTATTGATTGTCGAAAATCACTATCGATACCTACACGACGAATCAGGAGGGCGGAATAAGCGTTACGATATTTCGACTACAACTCAATCATCTTTTTAGAAATAGATACGATTTTGTTGTAAGAAAACTAAACTTTCTTTTAAGGGCGATGGAATTTGAAAGTAAAAATTGACAACAAACTGCCAAAACTGTCAAAATCTGTGGAATGACACAAATCTATCAGATGGAGTTGAAAATGGGTTTTTAAAGGCAAAAGAGGGAAAATTTAGAGTTTTTTGATAGTAAAAAAAGGAAAGAAGAAATTAACAAAGAATGGAAACCCACCAGTTATTTGAAAAATCACTTTTGTAGTCCCAAAAGAGCGTGAAATTATTTCATGCTAAAAACGGACGACATTTTAACTTCCCTGATGGAAGAAACTAATTATTAGTGACAATATAGAAAGATGTTAAATTGGAATAGAGTAGCAAGAACGATGCGAATGGATAAAGAACCAAAGAAAAAGATCACAATTCTCACTGTATTTAAACATATATAATTCTCTCGACTACAAGAGGAGGGCATATAAAATCATCACGTTACAATCTATGATGGCCGCTCGAAGGCGCGTTATCAGCTTGCCCCTGCACCTATCCTGTCCGACCTTCCGTACTCGGATTTATCCTTCCGCATTCCTATTTTTTAAGACGTTGACATCTATAAAAAGCTAAGTTTGTGACTTGCGAAATTTTTCAACGTCACAATACATACAAATTTAGCAAAAAGTTCTTAAAATCTTAAAACTCATACAACTCCGTCAATTTTCTTCGAATTTGATTCAAAAATAGCTCTTTCGACGCAGAATTTAATTTACTTTCAAAATATTATGATGAAAAAAATCTCAAAAGTCGAATAATATCGCAAATATATCGTCAAAGTTGGAAAAATGGAAAAAAAATCTAAAAATCGCAATTAGTTTTAACTACAGTCTCGTCAGTTTTTATTTCAAAAAAATAAGCAACACACAATCTGAAAGGCCTGTTTTTCCTCTTTAAAATTAAAAAAAAAATGTTCCAAACGAATAAAAATTAGGGAAGTTATGAGTGATTGTTCTCATAAAGCTCCCAAAAACAGTTTTTTGGCCACAAAATGAGATTTTGGGGGTGTATGGAAAATTTCTTCTATACAGTTTTTCTTAGATTTACTAGACCTACAACTTGTGCTAGGTCTCCATAAAAGTGTCTCAAATTTTTTTTTTTTTTTTTTTGTAACACAGTGTAGTCACTGAGCGATATGAAAGCTGTACTGTGTTGACCGTGTTGACCTCACTCGACGATACATAGTTTGGCGGGAATGATTTTAATTGCAATAAAAAAGATAATCTGCGATTTTAAAGATTCATTCGATTCTTGACAAGTTTAAATGATTTTAGTAATATAAATGTATTGTATAATTGTCACTAAAAGTAGTGATTAATTTTTTCTTATAATAAATATGATGAAAATGAAATAGTAAAAGATTACTGCGATCAGCCCTTTTCAAATATACAGCCTTTATAGAAATGACGACAATGGCTTGAGCCTTCATGCCGCTCAGTGACTATCAGTCAAATCATTTATTTTCATCATGGAAGTTAAAATGTCCGCCGTTTTTACCATGGAATAATTACACGCTCTTTTGGGACTACAAAAGTGATTTTTGCTACCAAAAAACTTTAAATTTTCCCTCTTTTGCCTTTAAAAAGTCATTCTCAAATCCATCTGATAGATTTGTGTCTTTCCACAGATTTTGAAAGTTTGTTGTCAATTTTTACTTTCAAATTCCATCGCCCTTAATAGACTCAACCACAGGAAAAATGGATACTATAACAATTAAATGATTAAGTCTTAACCATTTTGTGTTACAAACTCAAACACAGAAAAAATCGATGTTATAATAGTTAAATAGTTAAGTATTAACCACTTATTGTTATAGCATCGATTTTCCTGTGTTTGGACTTGTCAACACAAGTCAAGCGGCCAACATAATCTACAAATTTATGAAATTTATTTAATATTGGAGTAATGGACAAATAATGTCATTTTTACATTCTCATCAGAGAAGGTATTAGATTTGTGTAAAATTTGACCCCCCCGTTTTTGTCAAATGTCCACGTTTTGGGACCCTCTGAAGCCGAAAAACATGTTTTTACGAATGTGTCTGTCTGTCTGTGTGTCTGTGTGTCTGTCTGTAGATTTTTAGTTTGTGAGCACGATAACTTTCGAAAGAATTGACCGATTGGATTGACCTTTGGTATACTCTTTTAGTGTCCTAAAATGAAGGTCAAGTTCGTTGGCCAGCCATTTTGAATGAAAATTAAAAAAGTTGGAGCATTTTGAAAATTTATGAAACCACTTTTTTTTTAATTTAAAAATTTTATACACGGATGTTCGTAGTACTCAAAAATTCAAACAATTCTTCCTAATGACTTTTTTGGATAAAAAAAAATTGAAAGACATAACATTTTGAAAATCCAAAAAATGAAAGAAAACTTAAATTAGAAGCCAAACAACGCACGATATGAAAAAAAGGCTAATGATGAAAAATGTTTCTTTTTGAACGCCCTGTAGGATAGGCATAATAACTTTTTGAATTTCCTTAAAAAATCGAAAATTCAAATTTTGAGCCAAATAACGCGAGATGCAGAGAAAATGATAACCCTATTAGAAAAATACACGTATATTTCTACGTACCGATTTCGGACAATTTATACGTATATTAGTACGTATAAATATACGTACACGTAGATTTGTACGTGCAAATCTACGTGAAATTGTACGTGTATTTGAGCTCTGAAAATCTGTGGAGCGATTTCCACCAAGTGACAAAGTATACATAGATTTGTACATGCAAATCTACGTGAAATTATACGTGTATTTATGCTCTGCAAATTTGTGGACCATTTCCACGATTTCGACGTATAAAACACGTATAATTATACGTACTAATGTACGTATAAATTGTCCGACATCGGTACGTAGAAATATACGTGTATTTTTTTAATAGGGTAAGAAACATAATTATTGGTCTTAAAAAGATCTACAAGTTCTCTTTTGACCATTTTTCAATAGGATGAATAGTTTTCCTTTTAATCATGAAGAATATTGTTAAACAGAGCCGAACGCGAAGCGCGAGGTTTAAATCAAATGTCGAGCGCGAAGCCCGAGTGCCCTGAGGAGAATGTGCTCCTTAAGGTCGATAGAACCTTAAGTAAATTAGTTTTCTTTTACATTCAAAGCTGTAATTTAATTTCATTTAAATTCAATTTAATTAAATTTAAATTTGAAGTAATTTAAAAAAAACATATTGGGAATTTAAACATGTTATGCGACACTGTCGGCGTCTATGCGAACTAACAAATATGGCTGTCGAAAGCATAGTAAATGCACAGAAAACGTCGCGAAAACCAGCTAAAACAGCGTTTAAGTTAAATTATTATCCAAGTAAATAAATAAGTGTTGTAATAAATATGAAAATTACTTCTGAGCTGATAATTATTTTTAATTTATTATTTTTTATTTTTTATAATTATTTTTTGGCCTTCAATCATATTCCTGGATGCAGGTGTAGCTCTTGCGTAACTATATAGACTATCTAAGTCCAAGTAAAAGACCATTTTATAAACTTAAACACTTTTTTTAATTAAATTATTAATACTGCTTCGTATTATTCATATGCTTTCGGCGGCCATGTTTAAATGGCACCGCAGCGCCCCTTTGGCGCGAATGGATGTTTTCATTCCCAATAGGTACGAGCGTCCTGTAAGGTGCAAGCTTCCTGCAGGGCACAAGCGCGCGAAGCGCGCAACACGGAGCGCGAAGCGCGCGATGAGAATGTGCCCGCGAAGCGGGCAGATTTTTTACTTATCATTTTAAGGCTACAAAAATACACGGTTTTAAGTGTCGTTTGGCAGGGAAGTGTTTCTTGATGTTAAGAATGGGGCTTAGTATCTGGTTTTCAAAAAAAATAATTTGTTTGACTAAAATGGAAATGTTTCGGCTAGGGTTAGGTTTTAGGTTAGGTAAGCCGAAACTTTTCCATTTTAGCCAAAGAAATTAGTTTATTCGAGAAACAAATCTAAACCCCATTCTTCATATCGAGAAACAGTTCCCTGCCAAACGGCACTTAAAACCGTGCATTTTTGCAGCCTTAAAATCAAAAGTAGAAAATGATATTTTGTCCGTTGTTCCAACAGCCTTAAGTGGAATCGTCATTTTCGGTCCTTTAAATAGTATCGTCGGGTGATTCATATCTGGCGCATTGAAAAGTGCTCTAAAAAATTTCGCAAAATTCACGAAATCTCATCAACTATCCTAGTAAAAGGATCAATCACTATATTGCTGACTTGATCGTTTTGTTAAATAATATAATCAAATAAATAAATAAAAACGTGAAAAAATGAACCATTTTGTCAATTATAACTTTGGATGTAATTTATTTTTTTTTATCGGGCGGAAAATGGAAGCTTAAGAATGGTACTTTAATTAAAAAAATATTGAGATTCACTGAGCCGACGCTATGACACATATTTCACGATTCCATTAATTTGACGCATAAAAAAAAACAAAATTGCCCAAAGCATTTTTTACAAGCTCTCAGGGTCCAACAAAACACAGTACTGGAATACTATAACCGGTATTAAGGGAGGAAACCATTTTAGGATCGCGATTTTTGCTTGATTTTCATTGTTTTTCATAGGGAAAGAATAAATGGAATTTGTTCAAAATCGGAAAATATTTTATTACTATTTTGAAGCAACTATTTTAATTTTTTCAAGACACTTGAGCAATAAACTTGGGTAATACGGGTCACCGCCCTTCGAGCCTCGCCTTGAATCTGGGCTGTCCTTGTGCAAGTTAAAGATTGCAATTTTCATCTGAAATTAAGTCGTGTCCAGGATTACTTTAAGAATAGACTTCCTAAGAACATGAACCTAAACCGGATCGAAAAAAGTTGAATTTTACGCGTTTGAGAGATGTTTAATCGAAGCGATACCACATTTATTGGCACTTTTATATACTGTTTTACAATTTAAAAAATACTTTAAACAATAATATTGAATCAGAGCTAGGTTCATGTTCGGCGAAATGATATGAAGAAGATATGTACCAAATATGAAATCGATTGGTTGAATACTTCATGAGCTAGGCTGCACAAAAGTTGAAAAAATGTCGTTTTAAAAAAAACGCATTTGAAAAAAAATTGCAAAAACTAAAAATTTGGAAGTATTCAATAATGTAGAGTGCTTACCAATCAAACAGCGATTCCAGCTCCATATAACAATCCCATTTCTTCCCCATAGGCACCATTTTGAGCTTGCAACAGCTTTTTTTCTTGCTTTTCGACCTTCTTTTGACTCCAATGATTTTCATCGATTCTGGCGGTTCAAGCTCATAGAATCGGAGTGAGTTCAAATTTTGCTTTGAAATTTTGAGATAGTATTCTTGAATATTTATACTATTTGCCCAACGAAAAAATCGATTTTTTGAGCTGTCTAAACTGGTTTCATCACTTAATAAATTTATGACTTACTTTTACGCTGAAATTTTTTTTTCTTCAATGATTTCATTAATTTTTATTAACCAAGTCTAACATTCCGGATAGTCTAGTCCCCCCCACATGGCTTGTGACGTCAACTTGCATAGCTTAATTAGCAGAAACGCGTGTACGCACATGTTCGCTTGTTCGTTTCAGGAGCTTTATGTAACGAAAGAGCTGACCCGAGTCGAAATTTGACGCTATTATAACACTCCTAGTATTCTTTTGACCCTACTTTACGTCTCCTTGTTCCAAATTCAAACGTTTGACGCTACTTTGATGCTCCCAATGAAACTTTGCTGCTACTTTACGTCTACTTGTTCTACTTGATACTCCCAATGAAATTTTTGCTGTTACTTAGCGTCTTTCCGAAGATTTCCGATTCATTTCCGATCATTTCGTAGCTTCCCGAAGCCACTCAGACCGCTGTGAGGCTTCTTCTGCCCGGTGAACTTACCAAACACGCCGTCAATTGGTCACTTTCTAAGTTTCTACGTTTCTAGTGATAGAAGTATCGGAGCTCCGTTAGCATCATCTCTGGCATCATCGTCACTGATCGAGTTCGGATTATGTGTGATTATTAACTCGCGTTACTAAATTGACGTGTGATATTTTAGTTAAGTGTATTCGTTTTCTTGAAAGTGCGACACTAATAATCCCTGTGGTGTAACTTTACAGAGATATAATAATAATCAAAAATTCACAGATTGGTCACGTGCAACGCAAGTATTATTTAAAATATACAGATATATATATAAAATATGTACAAAATGTATATAAATATCAAATAAAAAATTTAATTCAGTAATAAATAACAGTATTTTTTAATATATTAATATTTATATAATATTTTATATTTCCAACCAATCAAATGTTTTGCGTGACGCATGCGCAGTAACGTTTGTAGCGTGAATATTAGCCCCTACCTTGACGCTCCTTGAGCGGAAAATATTAAATTATAGCACCTAGGAGCGTCAAAGTAGCGTCAAAATCACGTTGAATCAGCTCCTACGTTAAGACCTTTAGCCCCTACGATAGGGAGTATAAAGAGCGTCAAAGTAGCGCCAAATTTCGACTCGGGGAGCCTGAGCTCGATGCGTATCTTCAGATTGAGCTCGTCTGCTCTTTGGTGATGTTGATAAAAAATATATTTTTCTTATAGTCCATTGAACACCAATTGAAAATTATTACATAAACCTGTCTACACAAAGCCGTAAGGGAAAATATAACCATTTTATTGAAGATTTTCCTAATGTTGTGCCGTTAGTAAATGGATTAGACTTCTAGATGTATCGAAATTTGCCAAGTGAGCCACCTATTTCTCGATGGCCGAGATTTTTCCGCGGTAATTACTTTTTTCGATTCACAAGGATAAATAAAAAATATTATTTAAACAGTTTGGCGAAATTCGAAATTTCATAACAGTTATTGTTTATAACATTTTTCTGCATGAATTCGGTCATTACTTATTTTCTATCGATTTGCTGCATGCATTTTGCTCATTTTTTTGGTCAATGTCGACTAGATACTCTTTAAAAATTATTATTTTTTTACAATAAATAAATTAATTTGTTTAAAATATAAAAAATTTATTTAATCAAATGAATATAATTATAACTTCTCTATCGAATTTTTCCTTTTTAATCATTGAGTATGAAGATCTATTTAATAACAAATTATTTAAAAAAAAAAGAAAATATAAAAACTTCTATAGAATCTCAAGTTATTGCTATTTTTTGCTAGGCATGCAGCGGGCATTGCCCGTGTCGCGTGTGTAGTGGACTCGGTAAGCGTGCTGCAACTTGCATTCTCTTGTTTGTATTTTTACACTCCGATTGATGATAATAGAGTTTCTTGTAAAATATTTTCTACTTCAACAAAATCAGTAATAGAAGACGTTGTGAAGACTAGAGTAAATAAAAATAATGTTCTCAGTTTTATTGAATATTAACTTTCAGGAGCGTAGCAACGGAATTTTTCGTGGGGAGGCAAACTCGAATGACAAAAAGTCATCATATATAAGGGGCATTATTCCTTAAGTGTACCACCCTCAGAATTTGACTTTGTCTGATCGAACTCAAAATTGAGTTAAGTATAGTCCTACTAGATACAACTTTAGAGAAAAAAGATTTTTTCGATTGGATGAAAATTGACCGAGATAGGAGAGGGGGAATTTTTTGAATTTTTTCGATTTTGTGCTGTTTCGTGCTATTTCGAAGGTACTAAGCTCCTTTCCTATGGAATATACAAAATTTTGTCCCACATGTTTTTGATAGATTTTTTCCTGGTCTACCGAATGGTTATAACCATTTTTTAAAAAATTAAAAATTTGACCGATTTTTTTTTGAAAAAAAAAAAAAAAATTCAACTTGCCGTTTTTTGTTGTTTTCGAGAAATTAAATAAAGAGAAATGCGCGGAGCGAGAGGCCCAGCTGTCTCGAGCGTTTTTCGATTTTGTGCTGGTAGACCCTATTTAGAAGGTGCTAAACTCCTTTCCTATGGAATATACAAAATTTTGTCCCACATATTTTTGATAGCTTTTTTCCTGGTCTATCGAATGGTTATAAGCGTTTTTTAAAAAATTGAAAATTTGACCGATTTTTTTGAAAATAAAAATATTTTTGACTTTTTTAGAAAAACGGCATTTTTTTGTCTCAAAATAAACCTTAAGTCTTTATCTTTCGATGCTGTAAAATTCAACTTGCCGTTTTTTGTTGTTTTCGAGAAATTAAATAAAGAGAAATGTGCGGAGCGAGAGGCCCAGCAGTCTCGAGCGCCGTCGGCGCGGCGCTTTACTCTTTATTTAATTTCTCGAAAACAACAAAAAATGGCAAGTTGAATTTTACAGCATCGAAAGATAAAAATTTAAGCTTTATTTTAAGACAAAAAAATGCTTTTTTTCTAAAAAAGTCAAAAATATTTTTATTTTCAAAGAAAAATCGGTCAAATTTTAAATTTTTAAAAAAATGGTTATAACCATTTGATAGACCAGGAAAAAAGCTATCAAAAACATGTGGGACAAAATTTTGTATATTCCATAGGAAAGGAGCTTAGGGGCCATCCATAAACCACGTGGACAGTTTTTCACCACTTTTTGACCCCCCCCTCCCCCCATCGTGGACAGAATCCCATGTATAATTTTTTG
>CAJFCP010022505.1:18782-29378 GCA_904066005.1 Synergus itoensis | reverse complement strand
TGGAGAAATCACGTTATTTTTGTTTCTCAATGACGTCATTTTGTTTAAAAAAGTGACGTTATTTATTTTCATTATTGCCAAGAAATTTACAAATGACGTTAATTTTTTACAAAAAATGACGTTATTTGTATTTTAAACCTTTGTGAACATTTCAAATGACGTTATTTTGCTGGAAAAAATGACGTAATTTCATTTTGCCGATGATACAAAAAGTTTTTAAAAGACGTCTTTTTATGTTCCAATTTATGACATAGCCAATGACGTCTTTAAATGACGTCATTTGAAGACGTCATTTAAAGACGTCTTTTTGTGACGTCATTTTTTTCAATAGGGCAGACATCGATAGGAATGTAGGGATTGAAAAAGATAGGCACGGCAATAGATTGTAAAAAGAACAGGGAAAGATTGGTCTGAATAGGCGGAGAATAAAGAAAGATTGGCGTGGTTAAATAGAGGATAGGAAATTATTGGAGCAAGATAGTTGAAGGATACAGAAAGATATAATAAGATTGAGTTTCAAAAGGAAAGAAGTTATTTTAATTTAAGAAAGAAATAAAAATTGATTAGCATGGATAAGAAAGGATACATTTTGATACATTTATCCTTTCTATTTCAATCTTGAAGATTGAAAAAAAAATAGATAAACTTTCTATCTTTTTACTTCCAACAGGGGCAGTTAAAAATATCTTTTGAATTTTTAGATTAAGTGCCATGAAAGTTTATTATTAAATCATAATGTCATTTATTCATTTTCTTCGATCTTCTTTCTCCGATTCATGAGAGAATTGAAAAGTAGAGAGTTTCATTAAATATAAAAGATGCCTGAGTAGAAAGTCATGTTTGTGATTCGTGTGGACAGAAGACATAAATACGTCCGAAAATATCGTACAAATCGCCAATCCCCTTCGATATCAGAAACGAAATGTGAGTGTTCGGGGCGATCCAAGTATATGCGTGGATAGGTAAAATTCTCGAAATATACATGGGGCAACGGAGAACGACAGGAAGAGGGTGAGAGAGTAGATGGCAAACCAGCCAGAAAGGCAGTCCAATTTCTCAAACCTGTCCAATCCGTGTCGTATGCAAAATCAATCACGCTCGCCCCGTCCTTTCTCGTGCCACGAGAGCTTCGGCCCTTCGATTTTCAAATCCCGCCGAAGCCACGCCAGTAATCCAAACTCGGGTCGAAAACTTCCAGCTCACCAAAAGGCCCTGTCGCAGGAGTTTGTCATTTTTCCATTTCATTTGAAATGCACCTCAGCGAAAGGTCACACGTACTTTATGAAAAATTCAGGACTCGTCAATTCGCAACGATGTTCTTCGGAATTTCAAATAAGCTGTTTTGTCCCTTGCAGTTTACCAAAGCTGGACGATGAGAAAAGTAATTAATGTCCCGGGGCAGGACTGACCTTTTTGACACTGTATCTACTTGGTCCAAAGTCTGTCAAAGCGTTTTCCAAGCCTTTCAATGTGGGCCACATCAGACTTGCTGATTTTTGCTGGTCATCATCCGACCTTGTTGTTGTTCGTTGCCAGTCTGTCCAAAGCTGAAAGACGACACGACAACTGGGCGAAAAGAGGGCGAGAGAATGAAATGTTTAGCATACGCATTTTGTACATTGAAATCTCGACACGTCCGGACCAACTTTAAATGAAAATACGTATCGTTTCAGAACTTGCTGAAAGGTGTTTCTTACACTTTACAATATTTCAATCTCATCTCAAGATTATATATGTATATCTATATTATCTGTCCCTGAAAATAAATTACATCATTCGCAGATAGAATTTACCAATTGATCAACTGAAACGAATTGGTGTCGAAGTAGTAACGACCAATGTAATTTATTCTTCAGGACCAAGGGGTTACACTTTATCTAATAAGCAGCTAATGGCAGCAAGCAAGATACTGGAAGTGATTTAGTATCACGAGACGACGAAACATGTTTATGTGACTTCCGGTCGCGCCCCAGAAATCACATGTCGGACCACTTACAGCGTTATTTCGAGGGCTCCTTTCAACCCTCCATCCCTAAAAACAATAAAAGCGCCCCAAAGAATTATCTGTGGCGTAAAGCACGCACGGATGATCCTGCTTCTTCTCCTATTTCTTTCCTTCTTTATTGAGTAGCTCTCTTCTCCTCTTTCCTTTGGACAAGCCTACTTGACTCTCGCTGTTTTCTGTTTTCTTCGACACCCTGTCGTTCCGACCACGTGAGGTATAATAAAACATTTATGACTTGTTTACACACCGCAAATATAAGAGGCTCAAAGTTACGAGATGATCTGTCGCTCCTTGAAAACTTGTAAACGTTGGTATAGTGACGTTTCTTTTATTTGCAGAATTTTGATGATTTAGACCGAATGGTAGATCAGAACTGGTTAACCCAGAAACAACAACGTGGGGGTGGAATCCCACCCAAGCTCTGATTACTTGAAGCTGTGCATGTGTGAATATTTCTTATCACCTTCTCCTTCCCATTTGGTGATTAGTTTTCACCTAGTGCTCATTTTTCGGCTTGAGTGAGTAACCACCTCATATACCACGTACTGATGTCAGCAATAACAAAAATTAACCCAAGAACGATAACGTTGGGTGGAATCCAACCCAAGTTCTGATTATTTGAAACTGTGCATGCTTGAATATTTTTTATTTGTAATACAAAATTTCCTTGAAAATTATTACTCTGAAATGGACTACCAGCCATCTCTCCCCTTCGAATTTCAAATTCATCACAAATAACAGGAAATATTAAGTTGGGTTGGATCCCACCCCACGTTGTTTGTTCTGAAAATTTACGTTGTTGTAACTCGGTTATTGCCAGTTGGTTATTGGGATTTTAAGGAATTCTGAGGAATTCCAAGGAATTTAGCGAAATTTTCGTGGGATTTTAAATAATTTTAAGTGGTTTTAGGTAATTCTAAGATTTTATAAAACTTTAAGACATTTCAAGAAATTTTCAGTAATTTGAAGTAATTTTCAGAATCTTATAGAAATGTTATGGAATTTTAAGTTATTTTAAGAGATTTAACAATATTTTATGGGATATTAAGAAATTTTAAGGCTTTTTAAGAAATTCCAAGGGATTTGGCAAAATTTTATTGAATTTTCAGGTACTTGAACTCTCTAAACTTGAATCAGTCAAATTCCACTGATTCTCAGTGTCTCTTTTCTAACGATTTTAATCAGTTAAAAACTTAATGAAAATCAGTAAAAAGTCATTGAAATTTTCAGTAGTTTAGTGACGATTACTTAAATTTCCAGTGACTTTTCACTGATTTTTGGTGGATTTTCACTGAATGAAATCTTGAAAAGAAAGTCACTGAAAATCAGTGAACTCACTGATTCAATTTTAGAGAGAAGGGATTTAAAGTGATTTCATGTGATTTTATGTAATTTTAAGCGATTTAGCGATTTTTTGAGGGGGATTTTGTGTAATTTTAAGGAATTTCAAGGGATTTTACAAAATTTCAAGGAACTTATTTTATAAAATTTTATAGAATTTCAAAGAAATTTTAATGGATTTGACAAAACTTGTTGAGATTTTATAAAATTTTCAGTAATTCTAACAATAAGTAATATTGAGAATTTTATTGGGTTATTATGGAATTTTAAATAATTTTAAGAGATTTAACAATATTTTATGGGATATTGAGAAACTTTTAAGGTTTTTAAGGGATTTCAAGGGATTTGTCCACATTTTGATGAATTTGTAGGTACTTTAAAGGATTTAGCGAAATTTCATGGGATCATTGATATAGTGTCAAAGAAAAAACGCCTTTGAATTAAACAAAATTTGTTTGATTCAAAGAAATTTTCTTTAATTCAAAAAAATTGATTTCATCGTGTTCAAAAAAATTTCTTTGAATCAAACAATTTTTTTTTAATTCAAAGATATTTTTTCTTTGACCCTGTATCAATGATACGTTTATTTGATTCATACAAACTTTTTTCTGAGTGAAGTGATTTTATGAAATTTAAAGGAACTTCAGGAAATTTTACAGGATTTTAAAGAAATGTAAAGAATTTCACAAGATTTTATAAGATTTTAAAGAAATTTAAAGTGATTTGACAAAACTTGTTAGTATTTTATGAAATATTAAGAAATTTCACATAATTTTCATTCCTTCTACGTAATTTTACAAAACTTATTGTAATATTATGAAAATGGCATTTAAAAAAATGTCAAGGGGTTTTACGACTTTCTTAGGATTACTTTGTTATTGTCAATTCTGTGAAGTCTTGAAATAAAGCAAAAAATGCATTTTATGTGAAACAGCCTATTGAAAACGTTTTTACAGTGTCTCTAATTCAATATTTTCTGTATCTCTCGTGTCGCTGCATCTTGCTTGCGATTTCTTCTCGCTCGCTCCCTATCTCCCTTTACACGAAAGCTCTTTCGCGAAAGGAGTTATCGCTAAAGGAAACTACAGGCGCTGCGTATTCGAAAAGCGACGGGGGTTGGAAACGAGGCGAGAGGAGAAAACGACCTCGGAGCATCCCCCGAGCGGGGCTGAAGTCTGAAAGATAAGGTACCCCTCTCCGCCTCCTAGATTATGGAATGGCACTTTAATTACACTAATGGGAGAACCAAATGTTAATTACAATTCGAAGACTAAAAGAGAAACGATTCGCTGGCCCGGTCGAGGAAGCAGGAAAAGCAGATAGACAGACGGGTGAGAAAAGGGCGAGGATGAGATTTGCTCACAAGGGAGAGCGCGCGCTCCTTTCGGGATTAGTATTATTTAATTAAAAATACCCTCCTCGATTAGTTGAAAGAGCGGTGTCCTTTCCGGCTAGTATTAGCTAGTACTGATGTACCGAGTAATCGCACTAAATCATCAAAATTTTCCAAATAAAAGAACCGTCACTTTACCAACGTTTATCCTTTTTCAAGGAGCGAGTAATTCCTTGATATCCCTTTAGCACTTAAAAGCACTTAAAATTACTTAAAATCGCACGAAATATCGAACTATTGAATTATCCTGAACTATCTTGAAGCCAGAAGTAAGAATCTTTCAACTTGTTGGTATTAAAAAATAGTTTTGTCACTGAAATCGCGAAACTATTTGACTAATTATACTAGTCCAAAAAATATTTTAAAAATAATTTTCTTGATACGCCCCGCTGGGAGTAAAGAGGTAGAAAGAGATGGATGATAGACGAGAGATTTAAAGGGATAGACAGGAACTGGCGAGAGATAAAAAGGAATAGAGAAGTGAGGATTGAAAGAGATAGGAGCAATTTTAATTCAGAGGAAGATAGAAAGAGATAGAATGGAATAGGTGTGAGGTAGATAGAGACAGAGGAAGACGGATTGAAAGTCATAAGCGTGGAGGTGAATTGAAATGGAGATGGAATGAAATAGAGAACTGGAGATTTAAAGAGATAAAAAGAGATAGAAAAGTGAGGATTGACAGAGATAGGAGAGAAGGGTGATTTTGGTAAGACGATAGAAATAGATAGACGAGGATGGAAAAAAGATAGAAAGAGAGGGGAATGAAAGAGATAGGTATTGATGTGGATTGAGATAGAGATAGAAATAGATAGGTGGAGATAGACAAGAGATAGAAAGGGATGGAAAAGAGGAGACTCAAAGGGATAAGCATGGATGTATATTGATATGGAGATAGAAAGAAATAGACGGGGATAGGCGAGAGATAGAAAGGGATAGGATTTCTATCTCTTCACTTACAGCAAGGCGTTAAACTTGCAGTGTCTTTAATTAAAAAAGAAATTCAATAAAACTAGCTGAAAGCAACTTCTCCGGATTTAGACACTTGTTCTGCATTTGACTTATAGCCTATGTAGTTACGATAAGTGAGTCCCGTCTCGTTCGTTCGAGAGTTTGGTATCCCGATCACGCACTAAGGGTGAACCATCTCCTTTAATACCTAAACCGACTCGGACGGTCTCGCCTCGGTATAAAATAAAGGGCTGACATGCGAGCATGGATAGACGACGGAGCCAGAGAACCGCGTGGTGGATATAGAGAAAGATTGTGCGGGAAAAGGAGCAAGAGAGAAATGAGCAAAGAGAAAGGGATCTGAAAGGCGAATCAGAGAGAGAAGGGTGGCTTCACCACCGGGGTAAGGGATGACTGAGCGAGTCGGTTAAACGGGCGTCTTCTTTCATAAATTTCAAGGGGCCCGGATAAAGGTTTAGAATAAATCGTTTGCCCCGTTATCCACTCCGACGTCGAGAGATAGCTCTTCACGAAGCGTTGCCAACCTAGTTGCTGTATCTCCATTCTCCGACCTTCTCTATTTTCTATTTATATCACAAATGTCAATGAAGCGAAATTGAAAATTGTAGCAGAAATTTCCCGGTATTGTCCGGGATTTAAAAAGATTTCAAAAAATTTAAAATGATTTCGAATTACTTTAAGGAATTTAATAGGCAACTTTTTTGTTGCAGTTTTATCAAAGTAGAACACGTCATAGTATACAATCGGAGGGACTGGAGTCACCTTTAGCAAGAGCTGTTGGTTTCAACGCACGGAGACAAGGTAAGATTAGATTAGTTGATTAAGGATTAAGCTAGATTAAGTTGACACCAATTTTTTGTGCAACTAGTTATTACAGGTGGCCACATGTCAGGAAAGTCAGAGAAATCGGGGAAATTGAAAAATTAAATCTTGTAGCCACTTTGTCTACTTTTGGAGACTACAACCATCAAATCGACGATTATACCTTGGCAAAAATAGAAGTCGGGATACAGTTCACAATGTACCTTCTTGAACTCATGTAAACATTCTAATAACTTCGAAAACTAATAGGATTCGTTCAGGGAACATGATATATTAGTTAAATATCCATTTACTTTAAATTATGTTTAGTACACAGTAAACATTCCAGATATTCTCTTTAATATAACAAAATCGTTTGTCTAAAGGAAGGGTAAAAATGTTGAAAACCGCCCTCACTGAATGAAAGGACACTCCCTCACCAGGTTTACAGATCACCACTTACAGTTCCACTCGCACGTGAAAATGGTATTACATCTCGAGTGGAGGAAACAAAAGCTCGACATTTCAATTAGGCCCCTTATTACTTGGCGATAATAGGCCAGCATAGATGTAGTCATGAGTTGGGCTTTCTAGTGCTTAGCGAAGGTTACGTTATGTTCTCCGGGGTTGTTTGCGTGGGTCCAGCTCTTAGTATATTAAGGGCTGACTAGACACTCGGTAGCCCCACCTACGCTGCGGCTAGGACGCTGGTGCCCCTTTTACCAGGGATCTGGTGTGCCCTGGTGTATTGGTTTGGGTTGGGATTCTAGAACCCCGTGCGCATTGACCTGTCGGTCGTTAGGTCGATTGATTTTCCCGCGCAAGTTCGCCAGATAACCACGTTGAAAGAGGGGCAAGAGAAATTCGAGAAGGGTTAGGTGGTTTAGTCGCAAGAGTTTGTCGCGTGAGGAGGTCCCAGCAGTTGCCTGCGGTTCACCGCAACGATCCACTATGCTTATGCCACCGCACGATGCCGTGTGTATGAACCCATGGGGTGTCACATGCATCCGCTCGATTCTCGCCAACCATTACCAACTTCTTGTCACAACTTGCTCTTTATCAATACCCGCTCAAACGCGATGTTCTGATATTTCGCTTCATTTGTCTGTGATACCATAAGACGGGATAGATGTAAACTTCTTGCACCTAAGCCATAACACATAAGCCATAACCTAAGCCATAACCTTCAGAAAAAGAGATAGTATTGTAGCACTCGCGGGTCTACTTTTACATTTTTTTAAATACAATTGTCTTCCAATTTTACTGGATAATTATGCATGAAGCTGCAAGAAACGCTGATGAAAACCAGAAGCCAGCGGAGGCACGCGAACATATGGAGGGTGTATTTTCTATGGGATCCTAAAGGATGACCGGTGCTGTCACCTGATAAATATCTTTATGGTCTGGTGGTCCTACAGTTTGTCCCAAAGCCGTACCCTAAATTCTCATCATCCTTCTTTTTCCGGTAAGCAGTCCGGACAAGAGGTAAAAGCCCGGTGTAAAAACGAAATGGAGTGGTGGGTTTCTGTGGGTGGAGAAACAGGATCGTGTAATTATGAGGATTAATCTTAAGTCCCGTAAAGTCCACCACTTGTAGAGTCTGTTCCCCCTGTGTTGTTCCAGGTTTCTTCTCTCTTTCTCTCTTCATGCTCTTGTGGCAGAAGTACTCATTTGGTTAAAGCACCAATGATGTATAACAACCACAAGCCGACCCTCTACTGCAACATCAATTGTTCTTTTTCATAAATTGCAATGAATTTGAAATGATGCTAACTTGGTATTTATGCTTGATATTTATGCTAACTATGTTACTTTTGCCTTAATCTACAGCTTTTATAGTTTACAGTTTTATAGTTTGACAGATTTTATAATTTTTTCAAGGATTTTGAAGGATAATAAAAAGTAACCAATGATCTCTCGCTGAAGCACGCGTAAATTATGCTGGTGAGGAATAATTTAGGCTAATGGTGGGTAATCACTGACATGTCCGGAAGGCAGATTTCCGGATTTTTTCCGTAAATATTTTTCGAGCTGCCGGGTTAGCGATGAGCAGCGTATGTAGAATGTGGAAGCTACAGGTGTCAGGGGGAGCAGTATTTTTCAACAGACTCGGAAGGGTAGAAGGAAAAAGAGAGGTAGAGGGTGAAAAAGATGTTGAGGAGAGAGAAGGAGTAAGGGGCGCATTTACCATGAAAAGGCAGCAATGCCGGCACGCACGTTGAATCTGCTAAACGGTCTCGCTCGTGCGTGAAATGCCTCGATATCACTGCGTTTTATTTCGGCTCGTTCGCGCTTTTCTCATGCGCAATTCCACCTTCGTTCCCTTTTATCTCTCTCATTGTCCTATTGCTTGATCAACCCTTCAAACTCAAGTTTTATTTAATTCCAGCAAACGAGTGATTCAAAATTGCGCACTCCTCTTACTTAATTAATAGAATGAATTGATTTTATTACATTCTGTATTACATACTTTCTTTCTTTTAAAGTAATTTCTTTTAAAATAAGTCGGCAATATTTTAATCTTACGATGGTAGATGCTAGACTTTAATAAAGATAGAATGAATCCTTTCTTTGAAGAATCAATAAATCGGGAAGCCGGAAGGCCGATTTAATTAATAATCATCGGCTCGTAAGAGGTTCACAATGCGATACTTCGTCTCAGAGCATAATCCTTAGAAGATTAACGAGCCGACCGAGAAGAGGGACAGAAGGAGAGTTCTCTCTTTCTCTCCACCGCAAGACTCCAAGATGCGCCTTGTGGTGGCTGCGATGTTCGTATTAACGCAATTATGAATTTGTCGCGTTGGTACTCGACAATACAGGATGTTACCACGCCCGCAAGGCCAACATCCAACCACGCTTTTCTATTCCCTTTAGACTTCCCTCCGCAAGCAGAAGAACTTCCAAAGATTCTAATTTGATTTCTTTTATACAAAGAAAACTTGTTGCTCTGCTAATCTAGTTAATGATCTTCCTGTTAGCAAGCATCTTTTGGAAATGCAATTGTTTTGAAATGTGTTCAACAATCATAATGCCAGAGGCAAAAGAATTTATTTAGAAAGGTAACTTTAAGGGCGAATGTCAGATTATTAGATGATGGGCACTCAACTCTGAAAGTAGTTTTCAGTAATTGAGCATCAAATTACACCATCAAGTTTTCCAGAAAAAGTAAAATGTGTTGTGTGTAAGGTAAGTACCTCACGCATTCTAAATGGAGGCTAATTTTAATGATTGGGAAATAGCTGGCGTCACGAAAGGGGCGCGTTAATAAAATTACTGCATTAATATGCATGAAGCTTTCCCATTTCTATGGCGAATTTCGGGATACCGATTATTTCAATTTGGAAAGGGAATCAACTTACATGTCCAAGTTATTCATCATTATTATTTGACACTCAGTCGACTTCTTTATTTTTTGGTGGGCAATCTTCAAAGATGTTGGAGAAGAATTATTTTAGCACTACTACCTCTCTCAATTCTTTTGTAATCTGCTTTGATAGGATTTGAAGAGATTACAAAATAATGTCCTTACTGTCATGTAATTATGACTCATCGCCTATTCAAATGTATCACATACATACAAGCGTAAAATAGAGAACTCGACCACCTGAAATAAACAGTATCCACGCTATCTTGCGAGGTAGGTGGGGTCAACTCATATAAAACAACCACAATAATCCTAAGGGATTGGGATTAGACAAGACTTCATTTTTCGGGAGTACACCATATTGCATTACTTAGAGTTCATCATTAGTATCAGTAGAGTTCATTATCAGCGGAGTTCATTATTAACAAGTAGACTAGATTAGAAAGGACTTCACTTCATCACATTACATTACGTGGAGTACATTACATTACATTATTTAAAGTTCATTATTAGTATCAGAGTTAAGATAAAACAGCGGATATTAGTGTCAGTAGTAACCAACAAGTTAAGATAAGTGTATTAAGTTCAGTTCAACCCGTTCAAGCAGTTCAAGTCCCAACTGTTATCATCGAATCAACCTGTAAAGTCGAACCAATTAATAATCTAAATCATCGAATCCAAGTGTTAATTGAAATCATCGAATTCAAATGTTAATCGAAA
>CAJFCP010022505.1:0-18772 GCA_904066005.1 Synergus itoensis | reverse complement strand
TCATCGAATTCAAGTGTTAATCGAAATCATCGAATTCAAGTGTTAATCGAAATCATCGAATTCAAGTGTTAATTGAAACCATTCTAAATTGTATCAGTTTGCTCAGTATTAAGGCGTTTATCTTCAAATCCAAGTGCGTTTTCAAACGGAGGTGGAATAAACCCGCAAGACACCAGTGTCCAGTGATACCATCTCAACAATTCTAATCCAACGAGTTAACACCCTCTCAGACTAAGGATTATAGATAAAGAAAAGGAGCCCGATAGATCATTGGGGCATCATCAATAATAATCAAAGGACTATTTGTTGACATCCGAAATAATCATCAAGCAACCACTTAAAAATGAGGTAAGAGATACCTGTTATCTTACACACTATTTTCTCTCTTTTAAATGTCGAACACATATTTATCAAAAGACTTGTGTGTTTAAGATACCTGCCGAAAACCGAGTAAACTGAAGAAGCTGCCTCTCTCATCTTTGAAAATTCTCACTCTTTGTTTGTATAGAGATTTAATAAACAAAATTTATAACTTAACTAGCTAATTTCATTGGCATCCTCATCCCGCGTCGAATTTCTTGGGAGACTGTGCTAGACTCTTAAGATTTTCGAGCAAAACGAGGAAGATAGGGTAAAAGTTAAAGGGCAAATTCTAAATATAAAATCGAAGTAAAATATTGACATAACATTACGTTACCATAAACCTGCAAGATGTTAAAAAACATCCACTTTTCTGAGTGTGATCCGTTTATTTTGGTGTCCAGTGATCGGTGGCGAGGCATTTTTCCAGTTGGACGAGTCCTTTGTGAAAAATGGGGCATCGGCCATTGCATTCTATCGACTTAGTGGCAACAATAAAAATCGATATCTTAATTAGCGAACGTCGTTCCATGAAGCTCGTAGGTCCGTTGTGTGTATTACCCGTTCGAGGGTGATTTCTGGTCGTTGACGAGGGGAGTTGGGGAGAGATCCGGACCGGTAGTGGGGAGGAATAGCGGACGCTGGACCGGAAACACGAGTCTGCGAAGCCCTCCGGACCTCGGCGTCCCACCGGAAACGCTATTCACACGGCCGTCTCGCTTTCCTACACAGTTGCCATCGTCGTCGTCGTCGCCACTGATACCGTCCTGAATAAACAATGCCCCGAAAAAAGGTTCGACTGCCTCGTTGAAAAAATCATTGACCGGTTGTACAGTTTCGACTGGGGTGCTTCGACGGAAATTCATTTCACGTCTCGTCTCCACGCTCCTTCCCTATCTCCCTTTCTTTAATTCCATTCGAAAATCCTCCAGCTAATCAAAATTGGTACTACTTATGGTTTGATGTTTAGACACAGAAATTAAAAAAAAAATTTATTATTCATGGTTTGACTCCTGTTCGACTTTAAAAGCACCTCTTAGAAAACTTTCTCATCAAATCCTTTCTGAGCAATCACTTAAATATTTGTAGGCTCTTTCAATTTTGAGTTACACCCCAAGCACTGATTTCATCAAAGGGTATCTCACCTCGTTATACTGCTTGCTTTCACGTGTGTATTTACTCAATTTTCGATGGAAGGTTTGACCTCTCGTTAATCACCCAAGACCCTTTTGAACTGGAAGATGAATCTGACAAGCTATCTAGTTAACCGCAACGACTGACCATTGCCTTGTGTACTGGCCCTTACAGACGAAGGTAATATTTAAGCTTCACAGTCCAAGTTTACCCTGCAACTATATAACTGATCTGCATATATATTCTCATTCAGCAAATCGGACGCTCTGATAAGTTCTGGCAAGTTTGGCTAACCTCGTTACTTGATCACCTCCAAAACTGGGACTGAGATACTGATTGTGGGATTAAATGCAAAAACATTATATAAATTCTTATTTTAGGATTAGTAATAAAGAAAATGAGCTTTACTTCATTCCATTCTCAGGTTTTGTAAGACATCTACCGTCCAGAGTTTGAAAAAAAAATTTGGAAAATGGTTGGGACGCTGATCAAGGCCTGATAGGGACCTAAATAATAACCCCCAACATTTTTCACAATTTTCCCAATTTACGATGGAAAAATGTGGTTCGTGTGCAGGGTTGCATCAGATAACACAAAATCAAATACAGAATTTATCCTTGATCAGCGAATTCAAATGCAGAGTAACTCTCGTTTCCGTGCTAGTCAAGAGTAAACGATACGAACCTATTCCGATTTCACGCTAGTTCAAATGTAGCCTCGAGATATCATCGACATTCGCTTGCGTATACCACATAATCGCTATATTAGTCAGCATTCTGGGTAAACTGCGCTATTGCCAGATTAGGGTTAATTTTCTCCTCTATGCAACCCTAGTAAGAGATAGAGAGAGATAGCACTAATGTAGACTCAAGACGATGTTGAAGCAACCTTTCTAGGAACAAATTCTATCCAAAGATAATTTGAATTTGTTTTGAGAATTTGTTCGAAAAACCGAATTCCTCAAATCAAAACCATAACATCTTAGATGTTTCTCGTCTGTTATGTCTTCGATAAATTCTGCTAACTAGATAGAAGAGCATATCCCAAGGCGCATATCGTTTGTTGGTTTTGCGGTCTGCCATAACGCTACCTTCCATTTAACCTCTCCCTTCTCCTGGGAAAATGTGTTTAGGCATCCTTCTTCAGTAAAGGGTACCCCCTCCAGTAACTTGGTGAAAATCGAATTAATCTTGGGCATAGGCGGCGCTGCATGAACTTCCGGGCAAGAAGATTTTTACAGCTCCCACTTAAAAAAGATATTCCTTTTTGAATTTTTTATTATACAAGAGATTATTATTTTATTATTTCAAGGGATTTTGAAATAATTTTAAGTGATTTAAAAAATTTGTCTCAGATTTCTGTCTCTAAGATAGAAAGGGATAGATGGTTTATTCAATTTTATCTCTCGCCTATCCCCGTCTATCTATTTTTATATCCATATAAATCCACATCCATGCCTACCTTTTTTAATTTGCTCTTTTCCCTTTGTATTTCTTGCCAATCCCCACCTATCTCTTTTTATCTCAACCTCGATTCAAATCCACGCCTATCTCTTTCAATCCCCATTTCTCCATCTCTTCAAATTTCTTATCTATCTCCGTTTATCTCTTTCGATCTCCTTGTATATGGGGCATTATTCCTCAAGTGTACCACCCTCAGAATTTAACTTTGTCTGATCGAATTCAAACTTGGGTAAAGTATAGTCCTACTAGATACAACTTTAGAGGAAAAAGATTTTTTCGATTGGATAAAAATTGACCGAGATAGGGGAGGGGGAATTTTTCGAATTTTTTCGATTTTGTGCTGTTTCGTGTTATTTCGAAGGTAATAAGCTCCTTTCCTATGGAATATACAAAATTTTGTCCCATATGTTTTTGATATCTTTTTTCCTGACTATCAAATTATTATAACCATTTAAAAAAAAAATGAAAATTTGACCGATTTTTTTGAAAATCAAAATATTTTTGACTTTTTTAGAAAAACGGCATTTTTTTTGTCTCAAAATAAAGCTTAAGTCTTTATCTTTTGATGCTGTAAAATTCAACTTGCTGTTTTTTGTTGTTTTCGAGAAATTAAATAAAGAGTAAAGCTCCGCGCCGACGGCGCTCGAGACTGCTGGGCCTCTCGCTCCGCGCATTTCTATTTTCTATTTTCTAGTCAATCAAGATTCGCTCCTATCTCTTTTAATCTCCACTTTTCTATCCCTTTCAATTTCTCACCTAACCTCATCTATCTCTTTCGATCTCCTTGATATTCAAAATTCGCTTCTATCTCTATCAATCTCTTATTCTCTATCCCTTTCTATCTCTCCCCTATTCTTGTCTACATCTTCCTATCTCCTTTTAAATCAAAATTCACCTCTATGTGTTTTAACCCCTTGATTCCTGTCCCAATCTAGATCTAAATCCAACTCTTTCAATTCCTTCTTCTCAATTTGAGCTTATCTCTTTTCCATTTAAATTCATCTTCGTCTATCTCACTTCGGTTCAATTATTTCATTTTAAAAAAGTACTTACTTAAAATTAATTGAGGGCTTATGGGAGGCGTGGCCTTATCCAATCCAATTTACCCAATTAGGCTCCCTCAATTCATTCATAAATAAATAAATAAAATATAAAGATTAATGCAAATATCAAAGATGAAGGTTACCTGATCTCTTATATCGAAAAGTTTATTTTTCAAAAAAAGCGAGCCTCAGTTGTAAATAGAACAACCCTATTAGAGTCCTAACAGCTCCAGTCCGATCAGATAAAGTATTTCAACTCTAACCGAAACCACATCGGCAAATTTCTGCACGGGTTCTCTTCGTATTCTTTATCTCATTCTTTCTAAACTGAATATTATTCAAAATCCAAAGCTCATACGCTAAATTAATCAGACTTTAACTTTCCGGATTAAATAGTCTTTTCCCGCAAGATGACAATCTTTGCTGGACCACCTCCTCTTTATCTTCTGCAAGTGCCGTTAGCGGTACTTAGGTCGAAAGTCTCGGTGGTTGCTAGAGTATTTTTACGATATTATTTATGATATTAATTTCGCCCGGGTAGCACCAGCCCGCCGGGAGTTGTAAAGCGTCGCTCTCTTCCTGCGATATCATTGTCTCGACGAAGCCGCGCTGCCACGGGAAAAGAAAGGGGTCTTTTACGGAGGTGAATAGTGGCTCCTCTAGCCTCCGGAGGAATACGCGAAGAGGCGCAGGGAAAAGTGGAGAAGTGCTGCTCCCGATGTTCACGGTGAAAAGGAGCAAGTCCCTCGGTTGTCTCCTTCTCGGCTCGAGACAGACGGAAAAGACAGAAGATTGGAGGAGAGGATTCGTTGTGGTTTTCTTCGAGGGTGTAGGTGTCGTGTCGTGAAATCTCACGACGGGTAAAATCCTCTCAGCGGTCCGACTTCTTTTACGATGAACTCGTAATTGAGTTTTCCCGATGCTAAAAACCGTCGAGTCCATTCCCTCTGATTGTTTGGGGTGCCAAGGACTTGTCTACTGCTATTGTCAGTTCCTTTATTTCAAATGACATCCACTCACCGAATCATAGTTTTATGATGCTGGTATTTCAAATCTCAGTATTACTTTCATATACAGTCGAATCTGACTTGTCGCACATTTTTTAAAGTGAACACTTTGAGTTACCGCACACGGGTCTTTTTTTAGTTACCGCACACTCGAATCTCAAGTATATTCTGACCTATTTTTGGCACCTTAGGGCAGGGATTCGATTTTTAATAGATTGGAAGATGTTTTAAATGAAATTAAAGCAGGAGGTTATGAATTGTTAAAGGGAGTTACAGTCGAGAAGGAATAGTGGTTAAGGTCTTGACATTTTCTGGGAGGGAACGGATCGTTTCGCATTCTTCTTGAAGATGTCAGTGGCACCTGGGCATAAGGTCGCCCGAGGCGTTGCGGTTAAATCCAAATCCGGGGGATAAGTAATATTTAAAACCAAGTCCCTCTCGTTCTCAAATTACTTTCCCGCAACCCAAACTGGGGAACCGAGAGGCTGAGTGAGCAAGCCGCGCGTTGGGCGATAGCTCGTGAGATAAAAGCAGAACCCGGGAGCTTCGGTTACCATCAAAAGCTCAAGACCACATTAATCTCAGTAATTACGTCACCTCTGTTTATCTCCCGCAGTGCTCTTTCAGATCTTCTGTATTCAACAATTTTATCTTCAGGGAAAAAAACTTGATCTTGATTGGATGCAATCTAGGATCAAGAGGTGTACTTAAGCTATTTCCGATGATTGGTGACAGATATATGGTATTCTTTAAAGTCTCTTCGACATCTCTTAGCACTGTGACACGTATTTGTACTTCGCGCGATAATTTAAGTTCGAGAAATGTGTGACTGTTCTTATTGGCCTATCACCTGTAATTAATTAAATGTCAATATTCGTGGGGACAAATCGAGCTCGGTGGGGATAAGCGTGCGAGCTGCCAGAAAGAGGCATGTGTGCTCTTGTTTGTTGCAGCGTGGCGGTTTATAATGTCCTATAATGGTTTATAATATCTTATATTGAATCTTCTTTGCTATTTCTTGTATTGATGTATTAATCAATTGGATTAGGAGATGCGAGGTAAGGAGAATGTCCGGATCTTTCAAAGGTGATCCTGATCTTTTTTATTTGAATAAACGGATCACAACGGCTCTTCGCTTTCGCTAATCTCTCTCCCAAACATCTTTATGAATTTATTTTGTGAGTGTTATTATATAATATCTGTGAAATGTGTATGAATTCTAATGTCAATTTTGATGCTTCTAGTATGTTATTTTATATTGAATGTGTGAATTGCTAATCTGATTATGTCATCTTATTTTGTATGAATTGATATTGTGTCCATATTTATGCTTGATTTTATTGAATTGACAATGATTTCCGTTGGCCAGTCGAATTTATTATCTAAATTTATCGCTGTGATTTTATGAGTTTAGAATTGTTGATATCCCTACAAAAAAAGTCGGATTGAAAAGTATTTCAAAGTATTTAAAAATTTTGCACTTTGAATGCAAGGTTGTCGCAAAGCGGAATTTAAGACAAAATTTGCAGAATGCGATTCAATGCGATCCAATACTTGGTCATCACGAATTTTCTGCTTCGCATTAAATTGCATTCAGCACTATTGAATCAAAATGGAAGTCTCGCATTAAATCGCATTGAACGTAGAATTTATCACTTTTGTATTTAGACGCATTCAACATTTAGATGTAATATATACGTACTATCGCATTAAAAAGTATTGGCTTTCGGTCCGATGCAGTTCCAATGCGAGGTTGTCGAAAAGCGGAATTCAAGACAAAATCTTCTGAAAGCGAAGCAATGCTTTTCAATCTGACCTTTTTTACATGGATGACTGTAATTTTATTGTATTATGAAAATGGTTTTAATTGATCTCCATTTCTTGATTTTGATCGATTGATCTCATGTTTTCTGGCCAACGCATTATTTATTGAATGTCTGTATGTCTGTGACTATTGCGTATTTTTGTATGTGCCTTTTTTTTTTAATTTGATTGTAAGGGTTTTGATTTCTTGTCGCAACTTTTACAAGCGCTCGATTTGAAATTCTTATTTAAATATTATTTCGAGAAGTTTAAAATTGTAGAATTAGATAATTCGTTGTCGCGAATTAGCATTCTTGTTTGTATCTTCGTCTTTTGTTTACTTCGCGATAATCTGTTTCCAATTGTGATTTCGTAATCTTGATTTTCACGTCTGATGTTTTGATTCGAATAATAATTCTGTTTAATTTGAAATATTTGTGCTTTTATCTCTCAAACCAAACCTGCCAACAAGTTGAATAATTTAATCGTATATTTATTTTTCTTTAATTTTGTCATTTCTGATCCTTTTTTTTATGGAATTTAAATTATAAGAAAACATTTTACTTCAATTTTAGCTGTCGAACATATCCAATGTAGCCGATCTAAAAAAATTTGGTTACAGCACTTATCTATCTAAACGATACATTTTATTTCGTGTAATATAATCTTTGGAATAATTTTGAATTGGAATTCATTACTTGTTTCTAGGAAGCTTGAAGTCATTACTAAACAAAAGGCTGCCTGTATAATGCGAGAACAGTAACCACAAGAACAACGGATACGCATCGCACTATTGCGCGTGTTATGATACCTACTCCCCTCGCTCGTGTGACTTTATGTCACTTGCCGAATGGCAATATAATCACCCTGATGGCACAAAGCTACTACCCATCCCACTCGGTGCTTCTTCAGAGCCATCAAATGCTGATGATACAGACGATATGACATACGCGACACTAATTCGCGTCATTGTCGTATTTCTCGCGGAAACTGGCACAAGCCACAGGTAGCTGAATTTCACGGCTCCTCTATGGCGTCCCTACCACCATACCACAGATGAATGTATGTTCTATTTCTCATAATATCTTGAAATAGTTCCACCATTAAACTGACTATGAAACCATTATGACGCTTTCAAATGGAAGATATGAAAAGATCTAAATGAAGATCTTGGCTTGAATGGTTTCGCAAGAAGTCTAAGTGCCGGATAATAAGGTAATAATATCAATGATAATAAAAAGAAAAGTCCTCTATTTTCAGAAGCACATAAAACATTAAGCGATATTTACAATAACGCTTGTTATTTGCCACCCTAGATCCGGGACAAAAGATATATTAACGTAAGATTTCTAAAAATTATCATAAGCATAAATTATTACATAAAAATTGTAGTTGTTAAAATGAGAACTAGTGCTCCTAACGGCAGTGCTCATTAACTTTTTGGTTGGCTTCCAGCTGAGCAGATCCTGGGTTTCGTCGGAGATCTTTCCTGGAAGGATCTCAAAGGGTTATTCATCGGGCTCAAGCCCGAGGCTGCTCTAAGAGTTGAGTTAAGTTAAGAGCGCGTAAGAGACATCAAGAAGAATAAGAATAAGAGTAAAAGACAGAAAAGAGAACCAAGGAAGCAGGAGCCGGAGGCCATCACTTGATGGAATTAAAAGTAAGCCTAGAGATAGCGAGATCCGCCCGCTTATCTCGGGAAATACGCCATTACGCCCGCAAAATCTACCTACTTACCTGTCATCTCATTTACCCTGGTTCGTTCCACCGGATGTGGATATTCTTCTCTTAAATTTCCTTTTCACTTGCAACTTAAACTTACAACTTCAACTTTCAGCTTAAACCTGAAACTTAAACTTGCATCTGAAACTTGAAACAATTCTATATTCTATTTGAAGGGAAGATGCCCCAGATCGAATTGAAGAGTTATTAGCTAAATTCGTGATGATGCAGGATGAGATTTTAGATTAAGTTCAATGGTGTGGAAGAGAGGGAAGGAAAGCTGAGTAAGCAGGCTGGTAGAGTCTAAAGGAGTAGCAGGAGAAGGAGGAAGAGAAGACACAGATGGATGGATAGATAACGGGAAGGTATAACACTGATACAATTAGATGTGATCTTAACGCCATAACTCAAGGCTAATCTCGAGGTTAGCACCGGTCTAGAGCTGGCTCGACCTGCCCTTCCGGTCGAGGCGCGAGTCACTTCATTATTCATCCCATTCTGTGGCACTGGTTATCTCACCATCCTACCGCCCGGACGTACCAACCAACCGAGAAGCCCACGGTCCGCGGATACCTCACGGATTCTATGGTGTGAATCGGCCACTAAGATCCGGGCAATATCTATCGCTTTGCATTCCACACCTAGCTGGTGTCACGTTATCTACTACTTACCCATCCGCTCTTGGAATTTGCGATTATCCGGTATTATGCTATTAACCCAAAATGGAAAATTTCAGTCTAAGATTAGATCCATTTGAAAAATAATTAATAAATCTTAACAGTGTTGTTCTTGTCATTATCAGTTAAAATTAACATGTCACCGTTACCGTCAATGCGGGTGTACCAGGTATAGGGTTGTTTCCAAAGTTAGATATCAGTTATCCAATGAATGGATCATATAGTTTATAAAATTCTAATTTTAAAAACGCCCATCAAATATTTTTTGCATATTGTTTACTATTTTTAATTTAATGTTGAAATTTGAATTTTCTATCACGGTTTCTATTGGAGGGCCACTCTGACGTCATAGCGGTCGGATTTTCGACCAATCACAGCTTATGTGTCAGTGATTCTCAAATATGTTTTTCTCTGCCGATATTTTGTTTTGGTTACTTCCACATCGAAAATAGAAGTCGGTAAATATTGTTTAAAAAATGCCAAACGAGGGTTTCGTAAAAGCCAATAGTGGAAATCTATCGAAAGTAGATATATATTTATGGTATCGGAGTATTTTAAGAGTAATTGTGACTTTTCGTAAGTATCCTCAAAAGATTTCACTTGATAACTTATGGGTTATGTTTCACTTCTTTGACATAGAATTTCTTGTTATTGTCAAATATAAAAATACTTTTTTGCACAATTTTTCTTTGTTTGTCACATAAACCTTAAAAAATAAAGCTACCAAATAAAAATAATCAGAATTGATACCAGACCGTGGCCTAAATGGGCCTAACCTCTTTACCATAAGTTTCGTTAGTTTCCATCAAAGTCACATCGTCATATTAATAATTATGAAAACCTCTGAGTCACGTGACATCCACGTGACACCAATTTGAATAAGTGTTTAGATTAAAATTATGTATTCAAAAATAATTTTATCTAAAATTGTGAAACAACCCTATTGTTAGTTTCAGATCAAACTCATCCTACATCATTTTTTCCTCAAAAGGAACAAATATTTTTGGGAGCTCCTTGAAATTTTAAAATTTTTTGTTCTTGCTATTAAGTATCAAAGCGAAGAGTTTTGTTTCTACTTTCAAAGTTTAATGCAGAGACACAGATGCCATTGTAAAGTTTAACTCCCGTTTTGATCACCTTGAACGTGCCGCTCTCTTGATGGCAGTGAAGGAGACACTTTTTTTAATAAGTCGTAACTTCATCCGCCATGAAAACGAGAGTCGTAGTAAAGCCATCGCTGGAGTCGGCCTCTTCTTATTGACTGCGTTCGTTTATATACTCTGAGTTTATGACGCTACTAAAACCCTGGAAGAATCTCGCTATCGAGCAGGTCAAAAAAATAAAATGTTCTCTTCCTTCGATATCACATTCCCTATGCCTTCAGATTATAATTCTCTCTTTATAAAAATGGCTCTAGAAAAGCCGGAGTTGAGTAGTAGAATTCGGAAGATGAATGTGTCTATGCAGCACTTGAGCGAGGGCCCAATTTGGCCCTAGAACGAGGTACATGGCTTGGAAACAGACAGTGATAGTTTCTGACCCATTTACCCAGATAGCCTTATGTCATTCGTGGCCAATATCATCGGTATTCTACTTCTTTGTATGGGAGGGAATATTATGAAAAGCGATACAATGTCTACCAATTTCTTGCCAAGAAAAAAAAAATACGAGAACTCGAAATGATCATCTTAGGGGTCGTCCATTTATTAGGTGACGCTTTTTTTCAACTCTCCTCCCCCCTCACTCTCCTTCCATAAAAATAGACATCATATCTTTCAAGGATGATTACCTCATTAGCTTAAAGTAATCAGGATAATAATAACAATAATGATAATAATAATAATAATAATAATAATAATAATAATTTTCAAAATGGTGGACCTATTTTGTACCAAAATTACAATTTCCACAATTAATAACAAAATTTCATCAAATTCTTATAAAAAGCGGATTTATTTATTTTTTAGGTGACGATAATTAAAATTCAAAATTTTGAAAAAAATTAATATGGCCGCTCAAATCTTTTTTAAAACTCATTATTTCTTTTTTTCTCGATAACAACTTTTCAGGTGTCAATTAAAAGGCTTTATTATTATAAAGAAACATATTTTGCAATGGACTCAATTTTTAAAAACTAATATTTTCTGTCTTTGTCGTCCAAAAATCTGCAAATTTTGAAGAGAAATCAATTGAATGTTTACAATGTGTATTATCTCGAAATTTTCACTAAAGTAAAAATGGCGCCTCATCACTATTTTCGAAAAGTTACATAATTTTTACAGATTAACTTTTTTCATATTACAAAATATGTACAATAATATCACCTTGGATACTTTTATCTTTTCTAAGAATTTTAAATTTTGAGAATCACTATTGAGAATTCACTTTCTGAAAAAGTATTTCATATTTTTTTAAATCTGTAAAAGTTATAGAGTCTTTTGAAAATAGTAGGTAATGCGGCGCAATTTTTTCTTTCGTCAAAATTTCGAGATTTACTTCCATCCATACACTTTCTAACAAAACAATTGATTTTTCTTCAAAATTTGAACATCTTTGAACAAAAAGCATAGGAAATAATAATACACGAGTTTTTGAAAAGTTGTCATCGAGAAACAAAGAAATAATGAGTTTAAAAAATTGGGTTACCATTATGAATTTTTTCAAAATTTTGAGTTTTTATTGTCATCACCTGCTTTCTAATAAATAAATCTGCATCTTGTAAGAATTTTCCGAGATTTTGTTATTAATTATGAAAATTGTAATTTTGCTTGAAAAAGGATCTGCTATTTTATAAATTTTGAAAATAGAAATTTTTCGTTTAGATATATTTTTTTATCAAAGCCTAAAGATCATAATTATAGAGAACCAAAATAATCTGATGAAATATAAAAAAAATTACCAGCATTTTAAATTTTACTGTACTTTTTCTCATGTTAATTTTATGAGAAACTTTGAGTGCTTTGAGGCACATGTTAATATTAACCAATTTCGTTCAAATTTGGTGGAGATCATCTTTTTGGTCACTCCGCAAAAACAGAGGGGTGAGATTAAAGAAATTAAAAAAAAATCCACCACGAGTAAATAAGGACCACCCTAGTGTACAGATACAAGTGTTCCTCTTTTATAAAAAATATTCTGTTACTAAAAAATTTTTTTTTAATTCCCATAATTTATAGTTTCAATTCTCGTAGAGGAAGACACGGATATATTCACATCGATGGTTAGGGATTCGAAGCAGAAGACGATTTCGTGTCAAATGCATGACGCCGGAGGTGCTTACAGTGATTACAGTTCCTTACGGTCGTGTGTGTCGCGGCATGTTCCATGGGAACGTGTTGGCACTGAGCATAATTTAACACGATACGTTGGGGTTGTGCTAACTTGCTTAGCGTAACCTCAAATACTACTGTACGCATAGTAGGAGCTTGGGAAATTCCGCGGCGTTGCTAAATCGTCGACGTTTTCGTCGACGTTCCGCTCCATTAAGGGTGCACGAAGATACTAATTTTCTCCGATAATTCAATCAACATCACTCTCAATAGTCATTTAAATAAAATTAATAATAAACACATCATCCAGTGACAAATTACCTATATATCAAATTACCTAAATAAACTCTCACAGAAAAAACGAAGGATAAAGTTTACATCGATTTCAGCGTAAAGATTCGCCGCAACAATAATTAACCTTGTAGAATAAACTTTACACTAAAAGAAGATAATTTTACGTTTTTAAACTGTCTCGGGATAATTTTTCAGTGAAAAAGCGTCGTCTGCTATGCGGTTCACAGGTAGAAAAGTCGCCATATTCACTGATCTTAACCATGCAGGGTTGCGCTCGTATACTAAATACTCCACGTATTATACGTGGTTTTCTACGCGTATATTACTACGTATATATTACCTCTTTAGTTTTCTATGGTATATTACGTCCGAATGGAAACATTCAGTGCGCATGCGTCAATATCAAAACATAACCTATTTTTTAGAAAGTGAGGTTATGTACTTGTCAACATTGATTGTTTTGTAAGGCGGCCATCTTGGAAACGTCACTTCTAGGAGTTTTCTACGTTTTCTACGGTTTTCTACTGTTTTCGACGTATATTACGTCAAAAACGTATTATACGTAGAAAACCTCGAGTGACGAGTGCAGACGACGGTTTTTAGTCCATCGTAGGATAAACTTTCGCCAAATAGCGTGTAAACTTTAACCACGGAAAATTTTATCTGCAACAAAATTTAACCATAGTTTTTTTTGTACTATAGAATTATCCTTTTTGTCAATTTTCTGTAGAAGGCAAATAGTTATAAATTTCATGGAGGGAAGATCAAGTCCTGAAGGGTATTTTCGAGTTTGAGAGCTATGAATGTAAAGCCTTGAATGTAATACGAGAGGGTAGATATCTGGAGGACAAAAACCACGACCTTGTAATCTCAGGGTTGGAAAGGAGAGGAATGAGCGAGTGACTATATCCTAGAGGATGTGAAGCCTTCCTCCTGGGTTACAGTAGCTATAGTAGGTTCTGTAGGGCGCTCTGGGGCCTATAATCATGCGTCTTGATTAGTGCCTCGCGCTCAGTGATCATCCCCAGTCTCTAATGCTTCTCTCAGCTCTAGTCCTCTCTAGTCTCGTCTCCTTCGTAGACCACACTTACTAATATTCCTAGCCAACACCATCTAAAGGGTGATTTCAATTACAATCCCATTAATTCTGCTAGACAAAATACTTCTAAAGTCTATTATCAACTTACAGAAAAATATTATTTACTATCAGTAACTGTATTTTCAGTAAGGGGGAGTCCATTTTAAGGCAGACGTTATTTTTTGGTACTTTTAGTCCCCGAGAATGTTAAATGTTACTTTTTTAGTGCTTTTGTCGCAATCTCCATGAAAGAATTAGTAACTCATCTCTTGAATGGAAAATAAATTCAGGTGTTGGTGGTTTTTTTTTTTTTTTTTTTTTAATTGTAGATTTATTAACTTCGTGGTACAGGAGTTATTTAGCTATATACAGAGAAATAGTAAGAAAATAATAGAAGAAATAATAAAGAAAAAAATACAAAAGCGTAGAATATCAAATAGGTAGAATACATATGTAAACCGTTGACTTACAATGTTGGTCTTAAATTCGAATATTACATTTTTTAAAAAACAAGAGAATTGGCTTCAATACATGTATATTGGGTTTTCCAAGGTAACTTTTGACATCAAAAGGAGGGAGTTGTTTGGATTTTGCTAGTGCTCTAATTAAATCATTTCTTTGGTTATCATATAAAGGAGATTGCCATATAACGTGGTTTAAGTCTTGTGTTCCCCATTGACATTCGCAGAAGGGGTCATTTACAACTTTAATTTTGAACAATGATTCCCTCAAGATATTATGATTGCTGCGGCATCTGCATATTGTTACTATAGACTCCCTATTGAGCGAACATTCTGCAAACCAACGTTTGGAACTTTGATTGTAATCTTTTTCAAAATATGTTTTACCTTTGATTAGACCCTGATCTACGATTTTCTTAGAAGTTTTGTTTTTAACTAATTTTTTGAAAAGATGTTTAAAGTCACTGTGAGGTATGCATTTAACAAATGGTAATTGCTCCGTAGCTTTTTTAGCAAGTTGGTCGCAATCTCCATGAAAGAATTAGTAACTCATCTCTTGAATGGAAAATAAATTCAGGTATTGGTGTTACGGGGATTTTCTAATCTTTTTGAAATCGATCACTTTGAAATTGGCGATGATGATTGCTTTCATCCGGAAAAGTTTCAAAGCGAACTTTACTTCTCCAGAGATCAGTTAAGTTTGCTGCAAAGGAGTAATTCGACTCGAAAAAGGATAGCAGATCGCTTGTTCCTTAACCTTACGGGCGTTGAAGTGTCGAATTCGCAATCCGGGCAATTGGATACGAGGCACCGAAGCCTGTTTGGATTTTCTAAGGTTTGGAGGTTAATAGCTAATCTACTCGAGTCAATTTTGCAAGACAAACCGGAAACCGGCCAGGTCGCTACCGTATTTATTACTTTGTATAGGCATAATTTGCAAATAAAGCCCTCTAAAATTACATTCCAGAAATGTACAGTCGACTCTAACTAACCGCACACTTTCAGCAATAAATACTTTGAGTTACTGTACTCCCTCCACCACGGCCCTTTTTGTAGTAATTGTACACCCGAAGAGGTCCAAGGAGGTCCGAAGACGCCCGAGTAGGCCCGAAGACGCCCGAGTAGACCCGAAGACGTCCGATAAGACCCGAAGATGTCCGACAATATTGTTACCTCACTGATTCCTGCGTAAGGAGGCGTGGCTTAAGAAGTATACTGTTAATCAGTTTTTCCACTTCAGAACTAGTTTACTTAAAAGAGGACATGAAACAAGTCTAAAAATAATTCAGATTTTATATATCTTTAATACAGAATTTGAAATTGATATACAATATGGGTATTAAATACAATGAAGTAATTCAAAAGCATGAGAATATTCACGAGTTATAATAAACATCTTATTTATGATAGGGTGATTTTGCCAATTCATTAGCATTCGAGAATACACAGCATACGAGAATGTATTCAAATTTTCAAACAATGGATACAATGAAAGATTTGGAAATTGTTTAAATTTGAATTTTCATATCTGTTCGCCTATTGGTGCATTCATTCTATAAGCAACCTTACTGTCTTTACATTATAATTTCTACTGAAATGTGAATAGCTAGGGTTTCATTCATTTCCTCTACTTTAAATCGACATTACATTTTGTCGAAAATTATCTTAGTTTTATCGTGTAATATATCATTATGAATACAAACTGGTATTAAAAACCTTCGTGGTCAACCTTTTGGTATTTGAATAAAATGTTATTGTAGCTTGATTTCAAGTTGATCTAAAAGTGAGAAGGGAATTTGATATTTTAACTAATTGATTATTTTAACATACTGAATTTGTGTAGTATTTAACATTTTACAATTGTACTCCTTTCATTAAGAAATAATTTCGCTGCAAAGAAAAATCCAAAAGTGACCAAAAGTTTAAAGCAAAAAACCACGTAAGATATCTTAAAGTTAAGTGAAAAATCATAAATACGTGAAATTTCTTATGGACTTAATGAAATTGTGTCGTAACGGGGAAACTAATGTGCCTTGTTAAGAATTAAAGCCTCCTTTTTGTCCTCCTCTGCCATATCTTTGTCATTCCAGCCCCAAACATTGTCAGCTTCATGTTCCTTTCTCTGATGATCGTTATCGAAAAATGCACTGACTCTGGTTCCATCACCTGTTCTCGCTGCTCTTTTATTAATCATGGCCGTTGGGACGGTCTTGAGATCGTATGCAAGGCCTAACCACGCAAAGAAGTCAATGAAGGCAGTGGGTGTATTCGTTTTGTAATTACCAAGCTCCGAAGATTTGTAATCCCATGGGAACACATGATGATAATTGTGCCATCCTTCACCCACTACAGCAACAGCAAGTGCAAGATTGTTTCTGGCTGTCATTGTCCTGCAATTTCGAATAATTATTCAAACTTTTATTTTTTCTTGATACAACTTCATCATTCGAAAGCCAATCAGGTTTCAAACTTTAAGGTACATGTCCTATTCTAAAAAGATGATGAAATCGAAGTCGAAAAAACCTAACGCCTTTTCCGGCAATCTGATTCGCCGTTGCGTAAGTATCGATAGTGCTTTTCGACAATCGATACTTGCGCGCGCTCATTTGAATTTGATTTCATTAATCATCATTTTATCACGAGTCTAAACTCGAAATATATCGAAAATCTTGGTTTTAAACACGGGGATGACGCCAAAGGCCTGCCTAATGTAAAGAAAGTGTCATGAGAGTTGAAAACGACCACGGGTGGCGCTAGTAGTGACTTTGCTCTACAAAACCATGTAATCCTATAGGAAAAATATATAAAAATTACGAAATAAACATGAAAAACCATCTCAAATCATTTTTTATACATAGTGTAGAGTCATTTAGTAAATAATAATTATTTACTTACTCATTATTTTGTTTAACATAGAAAAAAGCGGAGTAATTAATATAATTCAAACAAGCAAACATTGCATAGATATATACGGGACTTATACAAAATAATGAAAAAATAAATAATGAATACACAAATTAACAAGTATATTTCATTTTTAAAATTGATTTGTAATAAAAAATAAAATTTTATATGTAACCTATTCCTTCTTTGTAATAATAAGTAGATATAATAATTATTTTTATTGTATAGTCTCATTATATTTTAAAAAAACTAATTTAAAGAAAAATTTATTCTTCGTTATTATATTTAAAAGAGTTTGAATATCAGAGACTACTACAGGGGAATGAAAAAATTAATAACAAAACCTAAAATTAACAAAAAAATTCCCGAAAATATAAATAATTCAATTATAAAATTTACCGAAATAATATAAATAAATTGTTTAATTTCCCTAAATTCCTGAAATTTAAATTCGCCGTAAATAATTAATAACGTATTAAATAATAATTAATTAAATTGTTCATTTTATTTATAATTTTATAAGTATATAATAAATTAATAATTAATTAACTATGTTTGGCAGTTTGAAATTTGGGGAATTGAAATATTTTTGGAAATATAAATAATATATAATTTATTTATTGTAAATTTCGGTGAATTGTATACTTTTGGAATTTTATAATTCGGTAATTTATATTTTCAGTAATTTTTTTTCCATTAATTTATGTATTAATTATTTACTTTTTCATTATTTTGTATAAGTTCCGTATATATCTATACAATGTTTGCTTGTTTGAATTATATTAATTACTCCGCTTTTTTCTATGTTAAACAAAATAATGAGTAAGTAAATAATTCTTATTTACTAAATGACTCTACACTATGTATAAAAAATGATTTGAGGTGGTTTTTCATGTTTATTTCGTAATTTTTATATATTTTTCCTATAGGATTGCATGGTTTTGTAGAGCAAAGTCACTACTAGCGCCACCCGCGGCCGTTTTCAACAGTTGGGCCATTTTCAACTCGTGGCTTCATCCGCCTGGTTTTAAAAAAGCATTTATATAGTAATATTTAAAATAAACAATTTACTAATTTATTATGACTAATTAGTAAATTAATTTAATAATCAATTAACCGGTTTTTCAAATAATACTGTACAACTATAAATGCGGTAGTTTTTTTTTAGAAATTGAAACCATTATTAAAGATCCATACTACAGTAAACATAGTTAATTTTTAAAACAATCTAATAATTATTATTTTTTATAACGTAAAATAGATGTTGTATCAATAGTTTATAAAGTATCAGACTTTATCTGACTTTAAAGAAATATGAAATATCATGAGTTATAATCAAAAACAGTGGGTAATTATAATCTTCTAAAAATTTACTACATTTACAGTTGTATTGGATGTTTAAGCGAGGTTTCGCCTTCTAAAAAAACTTAAGAAGTTTACATTTTTATAATAATATTTAAAATAAACAATTAATTAAGTTCATGATAATTAATTAGTCGGTTATTTCAAATAATACTTTACACAACTATAAATGTGGTATTTTTTTTTAGAAAAAAA
>CAJFCP010022502.1:0-14110 GCA_904066005.1 Synergus itoensis | reverse complement strand
ACTAGGCTCCCAAACGACATCGTTAATCTGCCAACTCTAAGGATGCGCCAGGATAGAATAAAAAGTAGGTACAGCTTCAACAAACTCTTCCGGACATACATCTCAGAAAAGGAGGCGTGGGTGAAGGAGGAGGGGAGTGCCCTCCCGCAAGGAGTCATCGTGTACACTGATGGCTCTAAGGGGGAGGGCTGGACGGGAGCTGGGCTATATGACAGCGCAAATAAAAGGGGTTTGGCGATCCCACTGGGGCAGTACCCAACTGTTTTCCAGGCGGAAGTATTAGCCATTCTCCATTGAGCTGAATTGCTGCTAGGCGAGAACAAAAAGGGCGAGTGCATAAGCATCTGCTCGGACAGCCAGGCGGCGATCAGGGCGGTTGGGAAATCGGAGATCAAGTCGACTCTGGTATGGGAGTGTAAAGAGACTCAACCATCTCTCAGAAAATAATAGGGTGGCCCTAATATGGGTCCCTGGTCACACAGGGATCAAGGGCAACGAAATAGCGGATCAACTGGCAAAAAGAGGAGCGGCAGGCAGGCCGATTGGTCCAGAACCTTTTCTGGACTTGGCAGCCTGCTGTACCAGGCTGGAGATCCAGAATTGGGCAGCACAACAGCACAATAAGTTCTGGGCTCAAGTAAAGGGGTGTAGGCAGGCCAAGGCCATCCTGGGACTTTGTCGTAGGAGGGACTTGGCCAGTACCATCCTTAATTGGCCCAAGAGTGAGGTAAGGATAATGGTACAGATGCTGACAGGGCTCAACCATTTGAATTATCATAAACACAAGCTGGGGCTAGCACCCAGCCCAGTATGTCGTAAATGTGGAAGGGACGAGGAATCGTCCCTACACGTATTATGTCAGTGCCCGGCACTTGCTCGGCTCAGACATCAAACCCTTGGGGCAGCTATGCTGGAACCAGAGGAGATTAGGACGCTTAAAGCCAGCGACATCCTAGACTTCGTTAAGAGGACTGGAATGGGGGGCTAGGCAGCGTCGGGTATCAAGGGAGTAGGCACAATGGGCTTTAGCCTGAGCGCCTGTAGGGCCCCACAGGGGTGGGGCGCCTCGCCCGGACTAGTAATCTAATCTAATCTAATCTAATCTACTTATAAATATATAATGATATAATAGTAATATAATAACTATAAAGATAAACAATCTTTCAGATTTCAAGGTAAAATTTGACATTTCTTGCAAAATGCAAAAAAGTGCTCCGCTTTTCTCTGCCATAGCTTGTAAACTATTAATATGGGAAAAATTTGTTTCTAACAAAAGTGATAGGAAATTGTATGCTCTACAACTTTTTATATAACTACTTTTTCCCTACAGTGCATTTCAAACGAGATATATAGTGTGACGTGGTATATTTTATACCACCCACATTTTTCTATCTAATTTAATATTCATTCGCGATAAAACTCCTAGCACAGAGTCATAGGTTGTTTGCACACAACCTGTCAGCTGATTGGAGCACATGAGCCCTCTGACAATCAGCTGACCATCAAACAACAATCCTCACTGGAAACTCAAACTCAAAACTTAACTACACTCACACTTCTATTGTTTTATGTTTCATACACAACTCTGAGCCGTGGGGGCTCAGAGTCACACATACACTCACACTACAACATCGACGTCCTTCCGCATCATAAAGGCCCGAAGAGAATCCTGGTCTAAGTGGGAGATTATTATCATTTATTTGGATCAATTGAATTAAATAACGATGCCAGGATTTGACCGAAATCAAATACGCGGTAGACACGTTCTTTAATGAACAAGAGTGGTAGCAGGTAACGATTCATTTCTCTCTCTTCCATAAACTGCGTCTCAAATAACCGTTTGATAATCACTTGTATAAATCTTTGACGAACAATAATTCATGTGTGGCTATTGTTCGAATCATTAGAAGTATTAAATTCATTATTTAATATCTCTCTCGCATTGTGACATTTGACTAGATCATGTTGAATAAATCTTGTTCTTTATTGTTTTAAATTCATTGTGAACTCTCAGTGACTTTCCCTTACCCCGCCCTCTCCGCGGTCTGTGCTAGTAGGGTTACTTAACTTTAAAATTTGTAACGGTCTATTTTTTAATGCAATATTCGTCTCACCGGACGCTTCAGTCTACCAGGGTTAGGTATTTTAAAGACGAATAAATAGACCCAAATTTTAGTTAACAAAAAATATTAAAAAAATGCTTTTATTAAACCTATAGTTTAGGGTAAATACACCAATAGATGGACACCCCCCAATAGATGGACAAATATTATTTCAAAAAGCAATTACATTAAATTTAAGAACGAAATTGTGAAGTCATAATTGTTTTTTATGACTACATAAAGTTCTGAGTGCAAAAAATAATTTTTTTTAAATCTTTTTATTTAAAATAATAATAAAAAAAATTATTTAAATTTGACGTCTCGAAGTTTTGCTTCGAGAGCGCCGCCACTAGTAAGCATGTGACAGCTAGCCGGTAAACGTTGTTTGTTATTACTATTAAAAATGAATGGAAAAAATAAGGTATGTACATTTGATTATGTTTATATTTCAATAACAAAGCTATAAATATAATATTAAAATAATAAAATAAAAAAAAAAATAAAAAAATTTAGCGTCCATCTATTGGTATTGGCTGTCCATCTATTGGAGATTTTGTCCATCTACTGGGGTTTTCGCTTTTTTCTTAAATTTTCCTTTTTTGTTAATTACTACGAAAATTAACAAAGTTTTACTTATTTTTTTCTAGTTAATTACATATTTTTACATAAATAAAATTTATTTAATTATAAATTATTTATATTTTACTATATTGTTTTGCTAAAGGAACATGAGAATTTGCTTAACCGTCCATCTATTGGGGTATTTACCCTACATATCTAAATTTGAACTTTGAGTGTGCGACTCTATGAAATTTAACAATTAAATTTTAATTCGAAGAATGAAGATCGGTAGAACAGAGGCGGAGGATGCGAGGGAACGATTATCCTGACTCCTGAAATCAAAGTATGATCGGCGTGTCAAACGACTTTATTTATAATAAATAATTATGTTCGGCGAAACAAATTAGGCACACAGGTGATACTGAGCGGATTACAATTATCGACGACATCAGTCTTCCTTTCGACGATTTTACGGTAAGCGGGGAGAAAGGTTGACAGTGAAGGAGATAGAGTAATGTTCGGTTGTGTGTTTCTTTAATTTATTTCATAGGCAATATCCATAGAAGCGCCTATCGGATTTTGTCTAAGTTGGCTAAATTTGTCTCTCTCAGAAGCACCTGACGAGAGTAAATTTATTCCTTCTGACTTTTATGATTTGGCTAGAAATGGAAATCGAGGAGTTAGAGTCGTGATCCCTTTAGTTTGAAATAGCTAGTTTTAAAACGGTGAATACTAACATTAGAAGTGCCTAACTATTAGTATTCGAGTTTGATTTTGACAATCATAGAAGCACCTATGGATTGTGAAAATCGCGTTTCTTTAAATTTAGAGAGAAAGAAAGTTTAGGAAGAACGGAATGCGAGAAATTACAATTTCAGAAGCGCCTGATAATTGTGATTTTCAGCGACTTAGAGTTGGCTATGTCAGAAGCGCCTGAGCATAGACAACTCTCGAGAAGAAGAGCGGAAAAAAAAGTGAGAGAGAGAGAGCATCTTGAATTGACAAGCACAGAAGCGCCTGTCACTTGTAATTCCATCAACGCTTAGCCTACCATAGTAGCACCTATCGATAGGTAAAGCGTGTGAGTTTTCACCAGAGCGAGAGCTCACCGATCTGCTCGGTGGGTTTCGCCCAGCTAGACTGCCGAATGCCCGTTGTGCGGGCGGTTTTATGAAATGTGCCTGTAATGGCTGACTGGTGAGAGTAGAGTGGGGATTGTCGTAGCGAGAGAAATGATATGCGTGTGCGTGCGGCTCGCACACGTGTGTAACCCCTCGCTACAAATTGAATTCAAATTAAAATTTTACTTTTGCTAATTTTGAGTAAAATGAACTGGCGCTCAAATTGGCTTAATTAACTAAATAAAATTTCATTCAATCAATTAAATTAAAATTATAACTCAAAAAAGGGTTATAATAGATATATAGATATAAAGATTACACCAAATTTGTGTAATCTTTTTTGTGGGTTGATTAGGGCCCCAAAATGAAGATAATTGCCAATTTTCATGTTGTTCTGACCTTTTGCAAGGCAAGGTCTTTTTTGAGTCTTTATTGACTGGACTAGTACCGCGCTAGATAAATTAATTTTTTTTTCCGACACACGGTGATCGTCTGAGGTCTTTAGGTTTGTCTAAAATTTCGAAAAATTCTGAGTACTCTATTCTATGGTTTTTGATCTGTAGAATCCGAAAATAAAGGTCCCAAAATCGTAGCTGCTCCCCTTTCCAAGATATAGTCGAAAAAATTCATTTTTTTATTATTTTTATTAAAAATGGTGCATTGAAATGGGAAAATAAAGTACACTATGATAATTCTGTCACAAATAGTAAACATTTTTATTATAATTGTATAATTGAGTGTTTTATAAATGAAACGAGGAGAATTCTTTAACAGCATCTTTCAGTCTTTGTGGATAAGAGGAATCACTGATCAAATTTATTTTTCATTTATCCCAAAATCGTAAAAATTCTCTGTGTGCCGATTCTCCAGCTTTTTCTGACCATAGTCCTAATTAGTATACTAATTATATTTGTCCGTCGATTAAAAAAGCGTCTTCGAAAGGAAATTTGACGTAGAACACGATAAAAATACTAACAATTTGATTCATGGGAGGAGCAATTGTTAAAAAACGAATTAAACATTTCAAATGTTTATAAAAATTTTAATTCGTTAATAATTTTTTTGAAAGTATTTTTTTATTAAAGCTCGTTCCTTTAACTTTCAAATGAAAGAAAAAGAAAGTCTCTAGCTCAAATGGAACCGTAGTTATGAATTTTTAAAGAACAGACTTCAAGCCAAAAATCACCAAATTCTCAAATTTTCAATCATTCTTATTTTCCAAAAAATTGAAAAAAAAAAAATCTTTGAATACGTATCCTTTTGAAGAGGAATGTTCTCTTCTTGTTGCCATGTGTCCAAGAACATACTCTGTGGCCACCCACCGGACCATAAATCGCCCAGGGTATCGCCTTCGCCTTCCCGAATGTTTATACAGGGTGTTTCGCGACCTCTATCATTCATTGAAACTACAAATACTAGAGCAAAAACTAAGTCGAAAACTCCCATAAGAAAATGTTGTAAAATGCGTAGTTTTTAAACTACAGAGCATTAAAGTTGACCAATCAGAAGCTCGCTTTAGACCGCCAAGAATCCAGACCATGGTTCTAAGACAAAGGATCCCGACACATGAGGTCGACATCGCTGATGCCAACTAGCAACGGGATCAGTCGTCTTCAGGACATGATTGCCTCAAGACGAAATCACTTGATCGCGAATAGAATCATATTTATAATATCTTTGTACTGAAGTTTGCCGTGTGCCAAGCCACATATTTCTATCAAATATTGTAGCCCATAAGGCATTGTTTTATAATACAAAGTTACGCTACATTTTCTTTTTCGATAAAGAACCCGTAAAAAAAGTTTTAGCTAAATCAAAAATGTGTCGGTTAATTTTCGTTCAAATATGTATGGTTTGTAAAAGAACGTCCCATATGCAAATGACTTGATATACATTTGTAATTTAAAATCTATACGAATGGGTATTAATGACTCGATATCCAGAAAATGATAATAAGAATTAACCGCATATGCAGGAGGATCGTCTGACTTGCTTTTAGAGCCATATTCCCACATTAATTAGTCAACGGCGATAGAAAATTTGTCTCTAAAGAAGGATATTTATTTCCGGCACTGTACCGTAGCCGTATATCTATTGCCAGCTATTGCCGCCACCAATCTGGTTCTCCACGTCCAGTTACAGGATGGTGTGTACTCTCTACTTGCGTATATAAAGTAGCTGTATATAATAATAATATACACGGAGCAGTCAGAGCGCGCGCAGTTCGCTTCAGTGGAATCGTGATTGCGAAACCGCGGGACGTACATCTATTAATACCGGTACATATACGAGTGCCGACGGGTTATCCTTGATGGTGTGGGTGTTATCACGGCTGGGCGTGTCGCTGCGAAAAGCAGCCAGCAACTAGCCGTGCCAACAACTCTGCAACGTGACTGTCAGCCTCCGCGCGCGAACGATCCGAATCCGTTCCGTCTAGTTTTGTTCGGTTTACTCCGAATCACGCTGGTATGGCATTCGTATATATAATCGATATACACTCAGATCCTAGCACACTTCCTCACTTAAACACATAGACATATACACACAACATAAGTACATATATCTATAGTAGGGCGTTTCGAAAAATAAATTATTTGCGCCAAGTTCTACTTAATAGAAATGAAAACTTTATTTTGGCAGTCAAAAACACTACCTTAAAGATTCATTAAATAAAAATTCCTTCTGTCTCCACGTCGTAGATATAGCTAAAAATCACAAAAAGCGAAGAGATTTTGAGATTTAAATTATCAATAAAAATACTTCAAAGCAAGTCGATTTATACTTTTTTAGCGATAATTTCATTAAAATATTTTTTTCCTTCCCTAATTGACTTTGAATTTTCAAAAAATCGAAAAAAAGTCAACTTTTTCGCTATTTTCTTAGATTCATAGTAAATGTCTCTACTATTTGACCATATAATGTGTGATGATATACGTTAATGAGAATGTATTTTCAATATGTGGAAACAATAATATATATGATTTTTGCCTACAAAGCAGAAAATATTTGAATCATTTTTCGCTATGTAGGTACAAATCCACTTGCTTGGAACTATTTTTTCTGATATTCTATATACACCTAAAATTAATTTTATCGCCGAATAAAGAGCAATATATCACTTTAAAATATTTTTTTTGTAATTCAAAGTCAATAATAATTATTTTAATTTAAACATTCCTTATATATAATATAATATTATTGTTGAAACATACTGAAAATACATTCTCATTAATGTATATCACAAATTATATGGTCAAATAGTGGAGAAATTTACTATGAATCTAAGAAAATGGAACACAGTGAGCAAAAAGACATTGTCATCCTAGAGACGTCTTAAAGAAAACCTTGTGCGTTTGAGGGGGTGTTGTGAGTAGGTGTTATGATGACAATCTATAGCCTGAGGACCACAACAAAAAATCATTGAAGCAGCGATTTAAATATTTTCGAAAAATGATCATTTTCCTTAAGGATAATATCCGAAAATATTCACAGAGTTTTTCCAGCTTCATAGAAATGAATGGTACTGCGTGGGTGTCTTTTAAGAGATGTTTTGATGATAATCTATAGTCTGAAGACCACATAAAAAAATCATTCGAGCAGTGTCTTCAATATTTTCGAAAAATGATCATTTTCCTAAAGGATAATGTACGAAAATATTCACAGTGAATAGTATAGCTATGAGAGTTCAGGAACACTACTACATAGTTCAAGGCGCCGCAGCTAGATGGCGCCACCGTCGCTGTCGGTGACTGGCCACCGTCGGTAATTTACAGGTCACTGTTTTACCGACCGAATGAGTCAACGTGCTCTGTGGTAAGGCAGGTTGCCGCGCATGCGCCTTTTTGACTTTGAATCCAGCCATCAAATGGCGATAAATTTAAAAGTTGATTCTCTTGCAGGGACCCCGCGCATGCGCCATTTTAAATTTGAATCTATTCTGAAAATGGCGGTAAATTTAAAAATGTAACTCTGCTGCTGATGCAAGTGGTGGTAAATGTAAAAAGAAGTTTATTCTCCTGAAAATAGCGGCAAATTTGAAATTTAATAAAACAGTTATTATTTATCGGTACTAAAGCGTTGTCTGCCAATTTAACTTGACAGTAAATCATTTATACAGATGGCGCCACCTACAAATTGGTGGGAAATTTAATAATTAACTGTTTTTAGAAACATTTATATAATTATGGATAATAAAGTGCTCAGTATTAATATAACTTCGCTATAAAGTATTGTTAGCAGTAGTTCATGGCGCCACCGTTGCTATCGGTAATTTACCCATACCACTGTCGGTAATTTACAGGTCATTGTTTTACCACCAGTCGGTACGGCAGGTCACGAACACCCAATTATGACTCGATCGATGTGGCAGGTGACTGTTTAACCGAACGATGTTCGAAAGATGTATGATTTCTACAATCCATACATGCATTTATGATTGTAGAAATCTAGATTCTAATGTTAATAAATAGGCGCATCTAATATTAATATTTGACACCCTAGAATAATGTTTTTTCAGGTAAGACTTTCTATAATCAATAGGAGCACTTATGGTTATGAAAAATCGAATAATTAAATGACAATGAATAGGAGCATTTATCATTGTCTCTTTTTCTACTTTCTTTTCACCGCTATTTTCTAGGAACCGATTATTCACACTGAAACTCTAATCCTTTTCCGTAAAAGACAAAACGACAAAAGTAAAAAGGAATTAATTTACACTTAACAGGTGCAACTGTAAGTGACTAATTAAGCCGACAGATAAAATTGAATAGGCGCATATATGAATGTTATCTACAAATTTACAATTTCATTTTAATTTTAATTTTAATTTAAGAATTACACAACCAATCCTTGCAATTTATCTTCCTATTAGTCTTCTTTCCGCCGTACTGTAAATTCCGTAGAAGTGGGGACCAAGACGTCGATAAAATTGTAATCCGTCATTTCGTTTGTGTGTCTAGTACATTTTCGAATACCATTGTCTCGTAAATTGTTGACACTCCGTAATTATGATTTCAGGATGAATAACCAGTATTCCAAAGACTTTTCCGCCTCCGTTCACACGTAAAACTCAACGCCGAAACAAACACTCGACAATTTAGTTAACTATGAAATTACACACACAAACACACACACTCTTATTTTGTTACCGCGTTACACACTACATTTACACTTAAAATTACATTATTCAATCACATACAAACATTTACACACACATATACACTCACCCGTTACTCATACATAAATTCTAAGATAGATATGTAAATTATAGGTTTAATAAAAGCATTCTTTATATTTTGTTAACTAAATTTTGGATCTATTCATTCGTCTTTAAAATACCTAACCCTGGTAGACTGAAGCGTCCGGTGAGACGAATAGTAGGAGAAAAATAGATCGTTACATGCCTGTAACCTTTATCAGTGATTCTGGTGTGAAAGTTACCAGATAGTAACTAATAAATAACCCAGAAAAATAATCAAGGTTATATTAGGTGCACAACTTTGCTTCCGCGGTTTTTTCCAAAATTTGAGGCTTTCCCCTTAAAAACTAATTACCTGTTTATGATTTAAAGTACTGTCCGTCACTAATCACTACTTTTTGCCATCTTTCGGGCAATTGTCGGATACCATCTCGAAAAAACGATGCGTATTTTGAGGCGATCCACGAATCGATCCATGCTTTGACTTCTTCATAAGAGTGGAAATGCTGCTCAGCTAGGCCATGTGCCATCGATCGGAACAAATGGTAGTCGGAAGGAGCAATTTTTGTAGAGTACGGCGGGTGGGATAAGACTTCCCATTTTAGGGTTTCCTAGTATGTCTTGACGGGTTTTGCGACATATGGCCGAGCATTGTCATGTTGCAGGATAACTTTATCGTGTTTCTCTTGGTACTGTGGCCGTTTCTCCTTCAATGCACGGCTCAAACGCATCAATTGCGTTCGATACCGGTCCCCTGTGATGGTTTCACTCGGTTTAAACAGCTCATAATATACCACACCGAGCAGGTCCTACCAATTGTAAAGCATAACATTGGCACCGTGAATATTCGGTCTGGCCGTTGACGTAGAGACATGTCCGGGCATTCACCATGATTTTCTGCGCTTGGAATTATCATAGTGGACCCATTTCTTGTCGCCGATCACAATGCGATGTAAAAACCCCTTCCGATTCTGTCTTTGAAGCAGCTGTTCACAAGCAAAGAAATGGCGTTCAACATCTCTTGGCTTCAATACACAAGGAACCCAATTTCCTTGCTTTTGAATCATTCCCATGGCTTTGAGGCGTTTCAAAATTGCTTGTTGAGTGGCTTCCAACGATTTGGCTAATACTTCTTGAGTTTGGCATGAGTCTTCAGCAAGTAGTGCCTCCAGTTTGATATCTTCGAAAATTTTCTTTCTTCCACCGCCATGCCGCTCCTTGACATCAAAATCACCACTCTTAAAGCATTAAAACCACTCTTGACACTTTCTTTCACTAAGAGCAGCCTCACCGTAAACACTTGAGAGCACTCGGTGAGCCTCAGCCGCAGTTTTCTTCAAATGAAACTAGAAAATCAACACTTCCCGCAAATGACGAGAATTTGACTCGAAAACTGACATCTTCGATTAGGAATACACTTCTGATGCAAACACAAATTCACTAATGTGGTGCTGTCGTTATGTTGAAAGATGTCCAAGCTTACTGTGTGAAATGTTTGACCTGCCTATTTTAACCGGCACTTACCGCTGCAGCCATCAATCGACAAACCCCGGAAGCAAAGTTGTACACCTAATATAAAGAAAAAACGTATAAATTTATAACACATAAACATATAACACATAATTCTGCAAACAAATGCATTAAACATGCCCGATAAATAATCTTCACCAGTTCGTCTTTCACGTTTGGCTGGTCTCTTCCTGGCTGAAAGAATATGCAGAATGATGAATTTGTAAAATTTTAGGAGCCCTGTGGTTTTCGTTTTTTTTTTTTTCTTTATTACGCAATCTCGCTATAAGATGGGATTAATCAACACTGAAGACTATTTCTCGTCCTAGAAGTATAACTATTGGAGAAGGAGTCGATTGATATAAAAAAAAAATTTAATGACGGAAAAGATCAACTCTAAGGTCTGACTTAAAACTTCTGTTTCTACTGGCGACGGCTGCATCTGAGATCTTCTATAGCACTTAATTAATTGCTTTTTGATGCTTCTCTCGACATCTGAATTAGTATAAAAATATTCGTAATGGAAAACTAATTTTTATAACTCATGTTCAATCACGAAAAAGTATAATATTATAAAATATAAATAACAATCATATTTTATTACTTCCCGTGTATAATAAACAATTTTTTATGCTTTCCTCCGTCGTATTGTTACATTTATTGATAATAAAAAATGCTTTTTTTAATAAATATATTATTGTACACAATTAACATCAAAGTTTTATTAATTTTACTTTCTCAGATAGAAATCTTTGTAGTGGAAGCGTGGAAGCTTTGTAGAGGTAAAATAAGTCGACTCCAGTATACTTCAGCGCCTCTGTAGCCACACTACGCATTAATAATAGAAGCTATAATGTCTTTTATTAGAGTGACTGGGTTAGGAACCTCATTCGAGCTTTCATCAGATTATTAATTTATTATCAATTTATGCGGTGCGCGATCTCTGCGCGATTGCCAATTTGACACTCTTCGGATATTGCCTACTTTCGCCACTTATCAAACAAATAGCTATTATATGTATACAGTATACAGGAAAGCAGTTTTTCTTTGTAGTTCAGAAACATGAAAAATAAAATTTAAAGTTTGATTGTAAGAATGCATTTAGCAATGTGGATGAAAAGAAGAGGGCGCGGTTTGATACGTTTGTCTACGTCTGGGGACAAGACACGTCCCATCGCATATATGGCCATGCGGTTGGATTCACATGCGTGAACCTTTCTTCTAGGCATTGTGATCTGTTCTTGGCTAGTGTGGTACTTAAATATTAGAAGAGACACGCAAGGCGTGCTGCATAAATCTTTTTGTACATTATATAATCTTCAGTTACCGGTAACTCGACACTCTCATGCTCACATCATTGCATTTTTGCATCTGATCTTATCAATATTCCTATTTGATGCATGCTTTTTTCTATCCGTGTAAAAAGAATATATGGTCCAAAAAACATATGAAATTATAAAAAAATATTGACCTAGCTAAGGTTTAAAAATAATAATAATCGAGTGGGCAAAAGATATTAGAAACGTTTTTGGAACGTTCCAAAAACATTCTAGGAAAGGTCCCTATGTCCGATGTCCGAAAGACGCTTCAAAAACCTCTTTAGAACATTTTTAGGACATCGGACATAGGGATCGTTCCTGGAACGTTTTTGGAACGTTCCAAAAATGTTTCTAATATATTTTTCCCACTGGGAAACAATAAAACTAAATAATAAATAATAAACCATAAAAACAAATAAATAATATAAACGCCCAATATTAAATTCAAAAATGTGAGGTCCCACAAATCCCTAAAATATAAGACCCAAAAATTAAGATAAAAAAAATCATCCGATCCAAAATCATACAAAACAAAAATGATCCCAAGGATAAGGTAAAAAACCCAATAGTCGGACAGAGTTACAAATGGGAGCAGTAGTCGGAAAACAAGAAAAAACAGTGATTACACAGGACCACAAAATGAACAAAAAAAGTCCCCCAGCCAAATTCATACCCTATACGTTTTTCAGCACGTTGATTCCAAATCCGGGGTCTATGTAACCCCAGCACGTCGGGATCAAGGTCATGTGAAGGTCAAAGGTGTTTATTACAGCGGAATCTAAAATTTGACCACGGATTCGGAAATAGCGGAAAATTTTACGTTCAAATACATATTTTTAGATTTAAAAAAACACATTTATTTAAACATCTTTGACCTTCACATGACCTTGATCCCGACGTGCTGGAGTTACACAGACCCCGGATTTGGAATCAGCGTGCTGAAAAACGTATAGGGTATGAATTTGGCTGGGGGACTTTTTTTGTTCATTTTGTGGTCCTGTGTTATTATATAGAAAATATTTTCAAATGATAAAAATTAAAATTAATTTGTTTATTTACAGTTTTATTCATAAAAAGCGAACATAATTTTTTTCGTCAGAATGTGAAATTTGCTATAAAAATATTAATAAAAAGTATGGCTCAGGAATTGCGCATGAATTCAACATTTTACTCGAGTTTGATCCTAATTTGCTACAAATTCTTATCGTCATAAAAAACTATGTACATAGACTTTCAATTTAATATTAATATTTATTACAAATGATATTATGTTGAGAAATGTGAATCAGCAATATATATCCGTCAAAAATGAATATTATTTATTTAATAATTGAGTGTCTATCGTTACCTCCCAATTTGAAAAGTGTATACCCAGAAGTCGGATAAGCTGGTGACACTTGTCCGCTTATTATTCCGCTACGTTCAGACGTCGGGAATAGATGTTGGACGCGTGCTCGTCAGCGAATTTCTTCGTTATAAAATCAGTAATATTTATAGAAAGAACGCAAAAAGTTAATATTTTCAATTTATTATGTAACTTAGAACCACATTATATGGTTTTCAAGGAAAGAGTTCATATTTGTATCTTCAATTTTCAAAAGCGAAAATTTAACCTTAAAATTTTTCAAGTAAGTGAATATTGTTGTCTTATTTTATTACTTTTTTACTTTTAAGTTTATTTTTATCCATAAATGTAAACATAATTCTTTTTACTTGAATTTTCAAGACTTGTAAAAGAAAATTTCAAGTAGGTATGGCAAAAATAAAAAGTAAAGGTAAAATAAAGGAAAAAAATTGTGAAAAGTTGAAAAATATTTTGAATAATTTTTAAAGATGAATATAAAATATATTATTCAAATTCTAAATTATTTGCGAAAAATATTGAGTAATAAGTGATATATTTTCAAATGTATCCGACTACTGGGTCGTTTACCTTACATAAAAAAGAAATAAATTTCAAAAACAGGATGGAAAAAAAATCTAAAAATACAAATCCCAAAAAATATGAGTCCCAAAGATAAGGCTTAAAAATAAGAATAAAAATTAAGGGCATGTGTTACTTACCATATTATAACGACAATCTCAGCCTCGAGGGACCCTTGGCCTCTGAGTGCCGTCAGAAACTCAACACCCAACGAAGTTTTCTCAAGATTAAGTAATGCCAGTAAGGGCGCCAGGTATCTCTTGATACCGCTCAAAATTTTTATCTTTAGATCTTAATCTCGAATCACTAAGCCAACCAACGAAACATTGTTATTCCCACCTAGCTCAGGTAGAGGGATTTCGTGGGGTCGCAAA
>CAJFCP010022493.1:0-13661 GCA_904066005.1 Synergus itoensis | reverse complement strand
CCGCTTTCGAAGGGGCCCCCAAATTCTTCCTCAACTTAAAAAAAAAAACTTTTAAAAATTGAAAAATTTATTATTTTAATTCTCTTTGAAGATAACTAAAGATTTTTTCCAAGGGGGGGGCCAAAAAAAATGTACAGCCCTGGGCCCCGAGTTGTCTTAATCCGGCTCTGATCGCGGATGATCGGTCATTTAATATCCGTCTTTTGAGAGCTGAAGAATTGGACGCTTAAAGCCACAATGGGCATTTAATTAAGCGTTCAATATCATGGCGTCATGCCACGGTGGATGTTCGCTGATGGCAGCAACGGACTCGTCGACACGAAAATCGAGTGTCCGATCATCCGCGGGTGACGTTGACAGTGGAACCTTCCAAGGTGACTCGGCGATCCTCAGACGAGAATGCGGTTATGAACCGGTCCTTGTGCCCTCACGACATGACAATCCGCTCATACGCGGCTTTGTACTATTTTGTAGAAGCATAAATTGATCATTCAAAATACCCTTTAACGAACTCTTTCAGCTTGTTTTAGAGATATCCGACATATTTCAGTATTTGAGGAAAAATGCATTCGCTATTACTGTAAATATAACCAACTTAACCGGTTTCATTCTCAACGTAAAGATTGTTGCGTGCAAAGGTCGATCCGAGACTATCGTTTATTCGTCCCCCTAAGTAAATCTATTCATAGGTGGGAGGTGGAAGAACCGGCCCTTAACGAGGTTAATAGTTTTTCAACAACTATGGTGGTGTTTTAGCTGTCGGAGACTGACTTATCTTAGAGGCATTTCTGCTTGAGAAATAGGTTCTACTCTTATCACTGTTAGCCGGACTATTGAACAATAATAATCTTTTGCGTGTGACTAAACTCGTTCGTTTCAATGCACTTGATTAACCAATGCCCTCTGGGAAAACTTAACTCAACTAGACCTCGTTGACTTAGAAGTACGAACCTTACGAGCCTCTTCCTGTAGAGATCGTCTCTCGAGCGATTGCGTAAATTTAACGGTATACGAGACTCACCTATAAATTGATATAATGTTCTTGGCGAGCTTCACTTACATCGATGCTAGCATTAACTATCCGAGACACACTCCTAGCATGATTTAGATTCTACCAGGGAGGCGGAAGTTTGTCGGTGTTTGGTATTTAGTGATCTTTGAAGATGTCGAACATTCATTCTCTTATTTTGCTGAAGACATATAGATAGTTCTATAGATTAGTGATTCATTTAAATGATACAATCGATGTATCAAAGTTTTCAAAGCCCGACTTGGAGCAAGAATTGGAGACAGATTTAAAGGATAAGAGGCAGAGAGATAGAGAGATTTTTAAAGACGCGCGCTATGTGATTTAGAATTCAAATTGTCCTGTTAAACACGTTGTACATATGCGAAATATGCTGCATTAATGTGTACATTAGGTGGACAGTGTAGTTATCAATGGCGGTACTTGCCAAAGCCATTCCGAGAATTTCTTTTACTCCCAAGTGCGTGGCGAGTGGTCCACTTAGCATTCACATAACTGTACTTGAACACGAATGAAAATGTGTTCTCCCACAAAGGTTTGAATGCAGGTGGCTTTATCCCAAGAAAAATTAATTCACACCTTTTTCCGACTTCTAATTGTAAGAAAGTTTCAATGTCACCAATTATAGGGTCAAAATTTTCTTCGCTTCATTATCAACAATATCTCAGGTTTATTACATTATTTTAAGGTGGGAATACCAATGTAAGATTGGCATTAATGAACTATTCCTACTACATCATAAATGCCTGATTATATTCAAATATTTTTATTGAAAATAGAAATTTTCAATTAATTTTCAATTTGACTGATTAATACCGATAAAAATTCAATTCTTTTATACTTATCCATCAAAAAATATGTATGAAACAGTACATGACGGCATTCCGATGTCTTATTCGTGCGATTATCATCGTCCGACGTGCGGCGCTCCAGATCACGATTCAGGTTGGATGCGATCGATCGTGCGAATATATATGTGCGTGCGATCTTGATTCAACGGAGAGCGTTGTTTCACGAGTACGTGTACGTCAATAAAGAAAAGAACAGGCGTCTCTCTTCGTTGGGCCCGATCTTGAACGATCATGACCCCGTCAGCGTGGTGGGTTGAGAATGGATCTCGCAGCAAACTCTGATCACTTCGAACGATCTCGCTTGATCTTGACGACCTTATTCCATTAGACTCTCAAATGATTAGCTCGAATAAATAATGGTCTGTTTTAACGAATCTGTCAATCGCACCTCATGAGCAGGTGATATTGGTACCGTTTGATGATTTCGATCCCAATGTGTGTTATATGCTGTCTATCCATTGATGGAACCAATCAGATTGAAAATTCCAATGGAATATCTCTGAATAATAAATGAAGGCCAATAATTTACTCTAGAATTTATCCTCATAAAAAAAGAGTCCTGTTTCTTTTGATTAAAAAATTGCAATGATATTCTATATATAAATATATGGGGACGATAATTATCTTAGATTAATGTTGTAGGGCGTGTATAATTTAATATATGTATAAACAAGCTGCTAAAAGAGATGCATTTTATCGCTTTCCGATGTAATCAAAAACACATGTTGTCATGAACAGGTTTCAAAGCACTTCACTATCTGCAGTACATTTATACAGATCTTATCCCGTGTGGAATTTCGCGTAGGCGTCAGGGCCAGAAGTTGAAGAAGACTCTTATCGTGACTTTGGAGCAAGTGAGCAAGACAAGTGTCATCGTACACTTAAGAGTTAAGAGACTTCTCAGAATTGCAGTTCTACAATTTATTGCCAGGAGTTGATTGTTAGACAACTAATAGGACAGGAAGAAGAATTTTATGATGAGTCGTGTGTAATTTAAAACCTTAATACATCTCTGATGAAGAAAGTATACGAATTTTAAAACTAACGAAATATTTAAAAGAGCTCTTTAAAAAGAAGGACCTCACAATAATTTCTCAGAAAAGATCCTACTCAATAATTGGATAATTGTAAATCATGGCTGGCCCAATTTTTGTAAGCAAGTCTCAATTGGGGAAAATAAATCTCGATTATTTGCTGCAGGGCGAAAAATATCCAAGATTCGTCGTTGGTTCGAGTCCACGGTGTGACAGCGTGTAATCTCAAACTCAACTCAAGAGCAAAATAACAGGTTCTCTTTCCCTCGTTTACTTCTCCTCCAGCACGAACTCTGACGACGTTCTTTTCGAAATCTCGATTTTAAACGAAAAATGAAACTGTAGAACAAAGCGGAATAAGTCAGTGATTATATTCGCATGACGATTTGATTTACATCGTACAATGTTTGAGGCTCGAAGAATACTTCTGCAATAAAGGATCAATTGCAGACCTGGTGATCCTGAGGCGTGTTGGAAGTTTAAGAAGATCCCGCTGTGTAATTTCACCTCATGGCGCGGGAAAATCAAAGAATTTAAAAATCCACCTCGATCAGGTTTGAAACACTTTGTATGTACGGACATTAAAGTCAAGCCAAATATGTCTTAAAAACATAATATCTTGGGACACTTGTGCCTTATGGGAACCTATAACGTAAAAATTTGGTTGATCCGTATCGTGTTTAGCCAAAGAATTAAAATGCTAATGTTCTGATCATCTTCCTATAATTAAAACAACCACTGTGCATGACTAGTGCCAACAAAGTAGTTTGAGTAATGCGAGATTTTCCACTGACTAGTAATCAAGATCCGAAATGGTTTCAAAGTTAATTGTGGGTGGTATCATAGAATCAGGAATCAGGAAGAAGAATAAGTGTAGCGCAAGAAGAAGGCAGAAGTCAGATAAACGTCTCCATTCCACGGATGATACAATAATACAGCACCGGGCTATTATTACGATTTCAATGCCCGACCGCCGATCGATCGGTATAAATCCGATCAAGCATTTCATCCCGTATCGTGACCTTGATCGGTAGTGATTGATTCCTTTGCATTTATTCGGTTCGCTGCTGCTCTCGATATCATCGTTAAATCGTGTCATAGCTAGACGCGTCGGCGAATTATTTCAGATCTTATATACATCTGCGAATCAGCTTTCTGTAGATGTATTGACTGAAGTTACTATAGTTACTGCTTCGACTTGACTCGCGTCGCTCATCGAATTGACTCGAAGAGAAATAACTTCTGGATTGTAAAGATAAAAGGGATTCGGTGGCAGGTAACGATGCAGGCTTTATACGGAGAGTGTGGGAAAGATGCACACCAAGATCAAGATATCTTGTAATGATCTCGAATTACTATCCTGCAAAACTTCCTTGTTAGACTCGAAGCTATTGCTTTTGCTTTCTATTACTTTGTAACGAATGTTTTCTCAAATCTCTCCAGAGATGATAAAACGCATGGTGTCCACTGTGCGAGTATTTAAGGAAATCCGGGAACTGTCCTTGATTTTATATTTATTCACAATATTTTCAGGATTTGTCGCCTTTTTGCCTTTTTTCAATTCTTATGAATTATGTGATAATTCGGAGTCATTTCCGAGTTGAATAAACTTTTCCGGATAGACACACAAAATATTTTTATGTGATGGAACTATTGCTAATCTCTTGAAATCTTTTGAATTATTTTCAAACCCTTTAAAAAAACTTTAAAATCCCGTAAAATCCCTAGAAGTTCTTTAAAATCACTTGAATTCTTAGAAATTCTGTAAAGCTTGTTGAAAATTCTTAAAGTCTTCTGCATTTTTTTGAAATCCCTTCAACTACTTTAAAATCATTTTAAAGCATTCGAAATTTCTCGAAATTCGCTAAAATTTGTTGAAATCTCTTGAAATCCTTTAAGGTTTCTTTAAATCCTTTTAAATTCTGTAAAATTACTTTAAAAATCGTGAAATAATTTCAATTCTTTTCGAAATCTCTTAAAATCCTTTAAAATCTCCTAAAATCCCTTGATATCTTCTGAAATCCCCTCGAATCTTTAGTATTTATGGAACAATAATAAGTCATTTTAAGAACTACAAGAACAAACGCGCGCTCCGCGCGCGCATTTACTTTTTTTAAATGTTATAAAATTTATGATATTTTATTTCTTCTTTTCTATCCGTCATAATTAAAATTTTATTTTAAAAAATTTACATTTTATAGGAATAATTCCTTTCAAAATTAACTACGTATACAGTTGTATTGATGTTTAATTGTGGTCTTTTTTTTCTAAAAAAATACCACATTCATAGTTGTGTAAAGTATTATTTGAAATAACCGACTAATTAATTATCATGAAATTAATTAATTGTTTATTTTAAATATTATTACAAAAATGTAAATTTCTTAAGTTTTTTTTATAAGACGAAACCTCGCTAGTAAATTTTTAGAAGAATATAATTACCCACTGTTTTTTTTATAACTCATGATACTTCATATTTCTTTACTGTAGTATGGATATTTAATTATGGTTTCAATTTCTAAAAAAAAACTTTCGCATTTATAGTTGTACAGTATTATTTGAAAAACCGGTAAATTAATTATTAAATTAATTTATTAATTAGTCATAATAAATTAGTAAATTGTTTATTTTAAATATTACTATATAAATGCTTTTTTAAAACCGAGATTTTTATTGAAACAAATAAGTCCATCAATTTCATTGAATTAATAATATTTTTGAAATGGAAGGTGAAATAGGATTGTTTTTCCTTCTTAAATGTTCATGATACTACTTTTTCTTTTTTAAGTTATAATTTATGAAATTTTATTTCTTCTTTTCTATCCGTCATAATTAATATTTGACATTTTAAAATTTGAGTTTTATAGGAATAACAGTAACCTGATATGAATTTAAAAAATTTAAATAATTTTCAAAAATAAAAAAAAAATTTTATAAAAAATGTTTCCTTATATTTTATAAATTAAATAATTACAACGTGTGTTTTGCTTCACAAAAAATAATATTTCTTAGATTGTTTTCAAAATTAACTACGTTTTATATAGTTGTATTGATTTTTAATTGTGGATTCTTTTCTAACAAAAATACCACATTTATAGTAGTGTTCAATATTTTTTGAAATAACCGACTAATTAATAATCATGAAATTAATTAATTAGTCATTATAAATGATTTAATTGTTTATTTTAAATATTATTATAAAACTGTAAATTTCTTAAGTTTTTTTTAGAAGGATAAATCTCGCTTAAACATCCAATACAACTGTAAATGTAGTAAATTTTTAAAAGAATATAATTACCCACTGTTTTTTTTATAACGCAAAACATAAAGTAGTTATGTAAATTATGGTAAACATGTTTTATTAAAATTAAATATATAATAAAATCAAATCGTTTGCTACTTTACGTAAAATATGGCTTGATTTTAATCTAAGTTTTCTTTGTTTTTAAATCTTTAAAGTCTGATACTTTATAAAGTATTGATACAACATCTATTTTACGTTATAAAAAATAATTATTATTAGATTGTTTTCAAAATTAACTGTGTTTACTATAGTATGGATCTTGAATTATGGTTTAAATTTCTAAAAAAAACTACTGCATTCATATACCACATTTATAGTTGTGTACAGTATTATTTGAAATAACCGGCTAATTAATTATCATGAAATTAATTAATTGTTTATTTTATATATTATTACAAAACTGTAAATTTCTTAAGTTTTTTTATAAGGCGAAACCTCGCTAGTAAATTTTTAAAAGAATATAATTACCCACTGTTTTTGTTTATAACTCATGATACTTCATATTTCTTTAAAGTCTGATACTTTATAAACTATTGATACAACATCTATTTTACGTTATAAAAAATAATTATTATTAGATTGTTTTCAAAATTGACTATGTTTACTGTAGTATGAATCTTTAATTATGGTTTCAATTTCTAAAAAAAGTAGCGAATTTATAGTTGTACATTATTATTTGAAAAATCGGTTAACTAATTATTAAATTAATTTATTAATTAGTCATAATAAATTAGCTGATTATTTATTTTAAATATTACTATAAAATTGCTTTTTTAAAACCAAGATTTTCGATATATTTCGAGTTTAGACTCGTGATAAAATGAGGATTAATGAAATCAAATTCAAATGAGCGCGCGCAAGTATCGATTGTCGAAAAGCACTATCGATACTTACGCGACAACGAATCAGATTGCCGGAAAAGGCGTTAGGTTTTTTCGACTTCGACCTCATCATCTTTTTATAATAGGATAAAGGAAATCAAGGAATATTACTAAATTCCATTGGGTTTTCAGGAATTTTAAGAGATTTAATAATATTTCGTGAAATTTTGAGTAATTTTAAAAGATGTGCTTTTACGAAATTTAAATGAATTTCACAAATTTCACCTGGTAGGATATTAAAGAATATTAATCCTCTGAATCGTTTTATCAAACGGAGTACAAAACGAGAAATTAAACATAGATGCTTGTGACTTTAGCGAGTTCAAGTGATTTGAGGAGTGTGCATGAGAAACCTGCAGGGGGTGTGCGCCATGGTCCAGTCGAGCAAGGAAAAAGAGTTCTCGAGACTGTAAGAGATGAGAAAAGAAATGCCACATAAATAGATGAGCTGTCGGAGCGCCAGGATTACATATGACTGGACACGAGAACGCGGAGGCGAGATGATATCTGGTTCGAGGAGGCATGGTGATAAATCTGTGGCCCACTGTCAGGTGGAGAGAAGCCACGTTGTCCTCGGTGTAGGTACCGAGGACTCTGACTTGGCTCAGACTCAGAGTGACTATAAGGGCCGGTCCGGTGAGTTCTGCCCTTTGTCTTGTCTTTGTCTCCGTCGCGACCGGATCGAGTGAATCGATCAAATTCTTGCCAACGATGTAGGTAGGAACTTCCCATTCCCGCATTGCCACCGCGGCGGAATGCATTGCTATTTCTATTGATCTTTCACTCCGAAGGACTTCTCCACGCGTTTAAGGAAATTTACGAGCGTTTTCATAAATCAAAGCTTTTTATCTTTCGCTTATGGTCCTTCGTCTGTATCACTCTAGTGCAGTCTCTACTGTCTGTACTCGAGTCTATGTAGTGTCTGTACTCGCTGTATTAGAGGAAGACCTCAGTTTAACTGATGAGATCTTCTAGTTGGTGAATGTAATAGAAATTAGTAAATGAAGCGGAAGTTTGCAACGTTTACGATAACGATAAATTATTTTTTTTTTTTGTAAAATGAACGAGACCTAAAATTTTATTGCTCTAAAATGGTTCCATTCGATGTCCAAAAAAGTCTAAAACAGTTTTAATGATCTTTTGTGCAGTTAACAAATGCCAGGAAAGAAAGTGAAAAGTTTTTTATTCAAGTTTCATTCATTTTCCCGCATTGGGTATCGAACCCGCGACAGCTTGAAAACTAAGTCTGTGTTGAAACACGAACCAAGCATGCTAACTTCTTTGACATCGAATGGAACCATTTAGCGCAAGAAAATTTTAGGTCTCGTGCTTTTTTCAAAAATTAATTTTTCGTACTCTTAAACGTTGCAAACTTCAGCTTCATACATAATTAATTGAAGTGAATTTCCTGTAGAGTATCTGCAGCCACAGTCAGTTTATAACTTTTCATAGTTTTGTGGGTTAAATGACTTGTAAGCCAATCTAAAGTTAATTAAATATCAAATGTAGAATTACTATATGTATACTATCTGGTTTCTCCTCCCTCTTTCCCTCTTCAGTTTCACTCTCAGCGGCATTGCCAAGAAAGGGAACGACGCGACACAGCGACGACTGATCTGAAAGGATCAGACGTTTGTCAGAGAGACGGACAATATAAGAAGCCGTGAGCCGGCTATAACATCGAAACGCTCATAATCCAGCAAAAGAAAGGCCGCTGCTCCGGTGGGACACGATGTTTTAATCCGTAAACACGTCGTTGAACTGGGGACAGGATGCTCTCGTACCATTTTTAACTGCTCGTAATCTCCTTCGTTCCTCCTCATCGCACACATACCTAATTATACTCACGTGTACGCACCCATACACGCGAATAATTGCCCAGTTACCCACGAAACGAGCGCGCCGCATTATTCGTCGAGCTTTAATGTTCAAATTCACTCTCGTGTCTCGTCGAGACACTCATTCGAGTCTCTGACTTCATAAAAATGTGAAATTACTCCTCAGATTCTCCGTAATCTAAATAGCCACCTAAAGCAAGCTGAATTTTATTGGAGATGAGATGAAACGATAATACTTTGCATTCGCTGATTTAAGAATCGAGTGTCGAAAAGCAAATGCATTTTGATCGTTTAAGAAAAAATACTCCTGATAAGAAAAGCGAACTTTATTGTACGAATCTTTAATCAAAATCAAAAGTCGTTTTGCTAAAAGCTTTGTCATTTTATTCCATTTCAGATTGAATTTATTTTTGGGTGTTAAAGTGGTTTATTGTCATTGCAATGACCAATATTTCTCCAATATGTGAAACTCCTGAAATTAGAAACGCATCTTTGTGAACTGATAGCCCCGTAACGGCAACCGAAAATATTTAGAAATCCTGATTTTCCGGAAGACGCAGAAATTTCAAGGATTCTTTTATTTTAGAAAGCGTGGCAGCCCTGAAACCCTCTCGCTTTCGTTTCTCTTTTTTTTTATCCCGGAAATACATGTCTAAAGTTTAAAGTCCTAAAGAAGTGCTCATGGCGGTTTCACTCTAGGCTCAATACTACCCTCGTTTGCGAGCTATTGTGTGTATAATGAACTTTATGTGGAATCGTAAATCAAGGTACGCAACACTCAAGGCGTGGGCGATACAGAAAACGGCTTCGCAATTCATCGCAAGCAAAATTCCAGAAGCTTAGGTATTTCGAAATTCGGTACGGTGGACCACGACGTGACTAAAGACGAGATGAGATAGTTTCGAAACAGGTATGTATACCTATTCTTATATCTTCACGGTGTCCTGATTTTTCTTTTTTCATCTCTTTTTCTATGTTCCAAGTTCAAAAACCACTAGAAGGCCATGTGGTTTATTCACACCCAGTAGCTGGTGTTTTAATTCACAAACGGCAATGCAAGAAAGCAGCACTACACTCGATACGATTCCGTGAACCGGAAAAATTCCAGTCACACCTGTGACATGATGAAACGGGGAGGAAGTCAAAGTCAGCGGCACACCGGTTTGCACCGATCAGCTAAATGGCCGCCACATCCGTTCTAGATGGAACGAGATATTATGCAAACGAAAAAACAGACATTGAGTGACTTGTTAGGTATATGATCAGAAGTTCCATCGTAGCAGAACGGCAACTATCATCCCTGATATGTCTCGATACTTCCTGGCTCCCCGATCATTATAAGATCATAAGTCGATGAAGCCATTTGCAGAATCGTGACAGACTAGGCAAATAGAAAAACGGAAGGGGTAAACGCGATCCTAGATATTTCAAGATTTCAACTTCAATCCAGTTCTCATAAAATTTTTCATTTAAAGTTCAGAACCGAAAAATAAGATCAGAATATTGAAAAATGTAATTCCCAAAAATATGAAAACCAAAAATATAAGGCCCTGATTATATTGGAAGCGAAACACAGTCACAAAATATATGACCCGCATAATAGGGCCCAGAAGTACAAAATTAAAAAACACGTCACAAAATGCAGGGTCGAAAATAAGACACAAAATATGTGTTCTAAAAATAAGTCTCAAAAACTAGTCACCAAATGTAGGATTCAAAATGAGACCCAAAAAGAAAGTCAAACAATATAAGTATAATCAAATATATGGCTGAAAAAATATAAGGCCCAAAATATATAAGTCCTAAAATATGAAGACACTTTCACACTTAAATTTTCGTCTCAAAATGAGACAAAAAGTTCTCAAAACGAGACAAAAATTTCTCAAAATGAGACAAAATACCTGCAATCGACAATTGAATTTCAGGAGAGATCGCGTTAGTAGGTATGGTACATTTGGCTTGTACCTACTTCTAGATTCGGCCATGATCAAACAACATAAATGACAACAGCACACGGTATTCATCAGCGGTCACCCATCCAAGTACTAACCGTGTCCAAAGCTGCTGAACTGCAGTGATCCAACGAGAACTGGTGCTTTCAGCGTGGTATGGCTGTTGTCAATATCATTCGCCACCAAGGTGCAGACCATGGATCTCATGCATTGCGGAAAGAAGAAGAAAGTAAAGAAAAAAAGAGAAAAGGGGAAATTGACCGGTACTCGCGAGCCTGGAAAGGTATAAAGGTTAATGAGCGCGCAGGCGCAACCTATTATTTCAGTCTGTTTGGCTTATCTTCCCCTTAATCCCTTTATACTAGTCTCGCAATCAGTCTCTCTCGCTCTGACCAGTGGTCATTTCTTCCCTACACTAGTTCCTTCCTTCACTTTACTCCTGTCAAATCTCCTACCGTCTCTCTCTTTCTCGCTCTCTCTTTTTCTCTCGCCAAAGTGCACTGGAGCAGGTGAGACCGCAAGAGAGGGAGAATGAAGGTGGGAGGGATCTGTTGAAGGGGTTGAGACCATTGAGGTTGAGAAGGAATAAGAGAGAGCGAAGCAAGGTTTCCAAGAGAAGGGGAAGTGGGAGACCTTGAGCTGCCACGAAGCTCTTAGACGTCTTCATCTTGCCTCAAGCTGCGCTTGAACCTCCGAGGTTCGAGGAGGTCTGAAGTCTGAACCTCCTTGGTCGCTCGATCCTCTAATCCACTCATCTGATTTGTTATTTATCCCCAGAAAATCGGCTTGAACATGAATCTGAAGTTCGCGACGTTTATGAGATTTTTTTTTTTGTAAAAAGGACGAGACCTAAAATTTTACTGTTTTAAATCAGGATGTTTACTGTGCGGTAATTTAAGGAAACCCGGGAATTAAAAACAGAACCCGGGAATTGTCCTTGATTTTATTTTTCATGCGAGAAGTGGATTTCCGGTTTGAAAGAACTTTTCCGAATAATAAATCTAAATATTTTTCACACTTGCAACTTTTGTTACATCTCTTGAAATCTTTTGAATTATTTTCAAGTTTTTTAAAATGAAACTTTAAAATCCCGTCAGATCCCTAGTAATTCCTTAAGTTCACTTTCGAATTCATCACTTGACCTTAAAAGTTGGGCAAAATTTAGTAGACACCTTATAAATCGTTTCATTTGATATCCAAAGAATCCCAAAATAGTTTCATCCTTCTACCCCTCTAGAATCACACTCGAAATCAACCCCTAAGCACAAAAAAATCATTAAAAATCCCCTAACTTCGAAAACTAAAATTTTATGCTGAGGGATATGTGGATATGACTTAAATCTCACAAAGGTCTTGATTCCTTTTGTACTGAACGGTGAAAAGTAATAATACTCGAAAGTACGCAGATGACACACTTTTTCCCTGCTCTGAATTTATCGCGACTGTCCCCTTAGGTTTAAAATAGTCCCCAACGAGGGAGAAACGAGTGGTTTTGTGGATTATAATTCAGTACTTCGATCCATCAGAGGCCCCAGGTGTCTCTGACGCTGGACTGGTTTAAAATTTTCTATTCACCCCTGGAGTTGCAATCCCTTACACATGTGCAGTGAATGATGACTAACCCTCCCTTTTTTTACACTGTTTGTCATGGAATACATGTGTACAGTTACATAACGTGTCACTTGGCAACAATCCTAAAGAGGCGTGTGCTCAGTGCTCACAATATGTACGATTTGATATAATAATAAATATCAGAGCAAGCACGTGCATATTTTATTTTGTATCCTGCTACTTATGTCTTATTCTTCTTCTATTTTAAATTTCGGACTACACACTTGTTACACCACCCCCCTCCCCCAACCTTTAAAAACAGGAGCCAAAAAATCTTTTTTTAACTATATCGATAAAAAAAAACTAATTTCACAATATGTTAGAGACTTATTAAATGATTTTGGGGTACAGAAACGATTTTGAGTGATTTCCAAGAATTTTGGGGGATTCAAAAAAAGAAATCTTAGTCAACCTCCTAACCTTCTGGATGAATTTCCTAACTTTTCGGAAAATAATCTATGTAGTCAGAAAATTTTCCAATATTCATGGAACAATTACGAATTCGAGATACTTAATTCAAAAGATTTTTAAGGGATTACAAAGATAATTTCTTATAATCCTTCAAATCTTTTGAAATCCTTTGAAGTATCTTGGAATCCTTTGAAATTTCTTAAAATGATTTGAAATCTATCGAAATTCTTTGAAATTCCTTAAAATTACTTGAAATTCTCGAATCAGGCAATTTTATAATCGGTCTGTACGTATAATTTAGTCTTCAGGATTTTCACAAGATTTCAAGAAATTTTTAAAGGATTTTAAGGGATTTAAAAAAATCTAAAGAATTTTAGGAGACTGTACATGATTTTAAAAAACTTCATAAGATTTCAAGAGATTTTACATGTAGGGAACTTTAATGGAATTTGAGTGATTCAAAACGATTTAAAAGCATGTGGAAATTACCATATATAAGCAAATTTAAATAACCCCATTTTTTCCAAAAATTTTTACTTTTCCAAAAATAATAGTGCACAGACGTCCGTATTCATGTTATTTACGTCTGTACATTATTTTTTTTTTTCAATAAGTAGAAATATAGACCACTGTAAATTTGTACAATCGCTGCAAGTTCACGGAAAAAAAAATTCATTAAAAGTTATAGAACTATTCTGTAGTAGAGGATACGGCGGATCGTAGAACAGTTCTAGAAAATCTAAAGCACGAGT
>CAJFCP010022463.1:0-35739 GCA_904066005.1 Synergus itoensis | reverse complement strand
TTGTTAATATATTCTTGAACAAACCTAGAACCTAAGCCTAATATTAGCAATCGATTGTAATATTTGTGGGTTTGATTTCGGGGGTAATAGAATATATTTTAATTTGTTACCTTATTTTTGTTTTCTCTCAATTTATTCTCTCCCAAAAGATGACATGTTTTATCCTTGGATAAGGACAGGTGATCACGAATCCCGCATAAATAATTTAAAAGATCAATTCAAATAAATAAAATTCGATCTTTTTCTTTTCTGTTATTCTCCGACTTGCCTTAAAAATTCTTTACAAAGTTTCTACCCGGACTTGCTTTTTCCATAAAGAATTTTAATTATTGGTTCGTAACAAATTTTCTTTTTTCGAGACGATCGGAAAATAGTTTTACGCGGTTTCGAGCATCGGGCTGGTTCTTGCACCCGGAGGCTCATTTATCCATAAGGCGACGAATAAGGTATCTAATTTCATTATTTGTTGCATAAAATGAGAAAATTTAATTTTGAGGTTTGAAATTGAATCAAATTTAAAAGAGGATACTTCATATTATTTATAACTACAATGCTAAAATATATATAAACATCGAGATAAAATTCATCAGAACATAACCTAGAAACTCGTTATAAGATACCTACTCTTTCTGACCATGAGTCTGCATATCCTCCAGATTCATGGTCTTGTGTTTCTCCGAAAACTTCTTCAAATTCTGCAGAACTATTACTCATTTTTTTTAATTCTTAATTACAAATTGAATGAGTATATCTCTCCTCTATTATTATGTGGCCTATGTGGCACAGTGAGACGTCAAACGCATTAATGAAGATGGGGGATGTTGCAGGTGTAAAAAGTTAACTATACTATACGATTGATATGAAAATATCGATAGGGGAAGCCGGGGGGGCAAAGGGTAGGGTATCGATCTCCCAAAACTCGCTTTTTCCAAAGTCGTGAATTCACCAAGGGGTTGTTCACGAAGTGGGGCTGTTATATTCAGACTGGTCTGGAATGGACGCGGAATTAGAATTTGTAAGAGAGGTAAACGAATAGTGAAATACTGATAAATGCCTGTAATGTTGGCGGATTTTTACAAAGAAAATATATAGATGGCGCTGTAAAAAGATAAATGCTTAATTAAAAAAAAAATAAAACATCATAATTATTAAGTATTTACAAAGCTTTCAGGTTTTCTGAGTTGAAATGGGCATTTTTAAGGAAAAAGCAACAATTATTCATAAAAGCAAACATTTCTGAGTTATTTAAGGGCATGTGATACTTTTTCGAAGGGTCAATCGAATTTAGCAAGACGAAACTTTTTTTTAATTTTGCGAGATAAAAAGAGTGAATTATAACGGTCCGTTTAAATGTTCTCTATCATTTTCCAAAGTTTCAGGGCAAAATATTCATTTTTGTGGACGAAAAGTTGGGTTTTGGAAAACCATAATTGCATAGAGGACCTAACCTCAAAGTGACAAATGCATTACGAATTTTAGCAATTTGAAACTTTATTTCATTATACATGATAAAATGAGTCAACGTCGGTCCGTTTTGATGTTTTCTATCATTTTCAAAAGTTTCAGGGCAAAATATTTATATCTGTGGACGAAAAGTTGGGTTTTAGAAAACCATAATTTTCAAAAGTTTCACATGCCTTTAAGGGCGTTGGATAAACGGACTTTGAAATCCGTGAAAATATAAATTTTTAAAAATGATTCTAAGCGCGGCCCTGTGACTGCATATATTTTAAGAAAATGTTTTTTGGACGATATAGAAACAACTTACCAAATATCTAGGGAGAAACTAAATATCAGACGCACTCGTATTTATGATTTATTTCAGACACAACACGGACACAAATGGAAAAACCGGAAAAGAACGCACAGTTCCAATTTCATAATCATTCATATTCCAACAAGAAATTCGCGATTCATTGCGACACAAAACCGTAATTTGTGATAAAATTTGAAAAAAATAATTATCCAAGGTCGAAAGAAAAGAGAAACACACAATGAGCAGACCGCGCCGGAACCAGTACAGCTCAGCGGTCATTTTTTACATTCTCATCAGAGAGAATGTATTATATTTGTGTAAAATTTGACCCCCCCATTTTTTGTTAAATCTTCACGTTTTGTGACCCCCTGAAACCGAAAAACATGGTTTTACTAATGTTTGTGTGTGTGTGTGTATGTGTGTGTCTGTAGATTTTTATTTTTCGTTCACTATAACTTTCGAAGGAATTGACCGATTGGATTGTCCTTTGGTATACTCTTTTACTGTCCTAAAATGAAGGCCGAGTTCGTTGGCCAGCCATTTTTGATGAAAATTAAAAAAGTTAGAGCATTTTGAAAATTTGAAAAAAAAAAATTAATTTAAGGGACCAGTCCACTTTGACACTACCGAAAAAAAGACTATTTTTGGGAATTTATTTGACGAATACTACAAAAGATATTGATATAAAAATTGTTGGGTTTGACAAATAAGGTCTCGAAATACAGGAAAACATTTGTTTCTATCCATTTTTATCAATTTTTGTATACAAAAGCTGTAGCTGAACTTGAAGTCACGATTTGGGGGTAGGTCCACGGGCGACACGATATCTCGAGAAAGGCTGGTTTGAAACAAAAAAATTATAGCTAGTTAGACTTGGTATAATAGCAGCTATAACTTGAACCTTTAATATTAATTATTTTATAACAAGAAATAACAAAATGGCGGCCAAAAAGTAAACAAACGAGAAAAATGTTTTTTTTTTTTACCAATTACAGAAAAAAGGACTACATTAAGAGCAAAATTTTAAGGTTTTATAGGTTCAAGTTATGGATTTATATGTGTAGAATATGTGGTATAAATTTCATAAAGATCGGTCGACTGGTTTTGAAGAAATCGTGTCGCCCGACCGAAAAAACGTTGTTTTGAGTAAAACGCGTTTCAAGTTTTTTAATGAAAAATCGTGAAATAATCTTACCTAAAGTTAATCATCGATGCCTGCACCGTACAAAAGGCCTTCTACAAGTTCAATACTTTCCATTTCTTCGAATCTAGCTTGCTTCCGAAAAATGCATAAATGCATTTGTTAATAAATTGCATAATATGAACTTTGCGTAATTGATGGATGGCCGCTTACCCGCATGAGGCCTGCTGAGCGCGTTCGAGTAGTAACACGACTCGGTTCGCAGAAAAATAGTTAGACTGTTCGGATCTTTATAAAACTTTAACACAATACTTTTGAATATATGTACTTTCGAAAAATAAAAAAAAAATCGATTTTTTGAAAATTTCAAAGTGGACTGGTCCCTTAAAGCCAAATAACGCACTGTAATATTATTATTTTTAGGTAGTTGAGGGAGGATAATAATATACCTTCGGCACTAAATTTCAGGATTTGCAAGATAAGATAAACTTTAATTTTGCCTGGGCGCCAGATCTTTCTTGGATCAATAAAACAAAATCAAAAATATCCGAATAAGAAACAGTTAGGGCTTTCTTGGCCAACCAACTAAGAGAATATAATTTAATCAGGGCTTTCTTGGCCAACCGATTAAAAGGAGAGAGAGAGGTGCATCAAACAGCAATTATTAATAATCAGGGCTTTCTTGGCCAACCGATTATAAAATTGAATTAGGACTTTCTCGGTCAACAAATTCAATTAAGATAAGATAAGACAAATTTTAAGAAAAGATAGATGTTATTCCTGAAATCAAGTGAACCGGAAATTTACCTTTGGCTAGCACGGCTCAACGCATTTTGGTAGAGGGGAGTGGTTCTTTTATTATTCGCTATAGGTTTCTTAATTTTAATAAATAATCACTCAGATAAATTCAAACGAAAAGATTTCACAATGCATTTATTCAAATAATCGGAATCGATACAAATCAAAGTTAGAGTTTCATTAACAAACAAATCAGTTCTCAGAAAATTTGTCAAACATAATTAAATCAATATTTTCTAAATTCACAAGATAATAATCTGAAGCAATAACGAAAATCAATAATCAAAACTAATAACTAAAACTAATGCTCAATCCGAGACATTCCATGACTTAAAAGGAGAATAAGAAACTAATCGAAATTATAGGTTATGTAAGAGAATCAATAAGAAAAGGAATTCAGCAAATCACAAAATTGGGAAAAAATCAATGAAATTTTGGGACTAACATTTCAGATAATTTGGAGAAATATCAGCAATAAAGGGCAAAATTCAGAAAATTCAGAAATATAAATAACCTCAGCAAGAAATTATAATTCACAAAATTATACACTTTGGAAAGATAAATAAATCAAAATCGAACAATGTGATGAAAAACTCTATGTTCACGTGCTCGATAAATGAAAATATTCGATATACACTCGAAGCTCATGGTAGCGACACTCATGGTAGCGGTTCGTAGAATTGGCGGTAATATATATAGTTGGTAAGGGGTTCCGTGGGGCGGGAAGGGTGACGTCACGAACTCAGCACTGCCGCATCAACAAGGTGGGCAGAACCTTAAGAGGTTAACTGCTAGTTTTGTTTCAATTACGTCAACCACTATAGTTTGCTCCAAAATTGTGTTCAGTTCGTTCCACGTTCCAGTCGTTTCCCATTCACTGTCAGTGTTTCGTTTCGCGTTACAAAAATGTCAAAAAGGAAGCGATTCACATTTGAAGAAAAACTCCAAATCTGTGAGGATGTATACGTCCCTGACTTTTTGACGTCTCCAATACGCCCGCGTTAGCGGCCGACCAACCGAGCTGACCGCTATCATAGGCTTCGAGTGTATCAGCAGAATCAATTTACAAGGTACAAAGGTAATAATTAGCCACGTGAACAGAGGTTTTACCGCAAAGAAACAGAAAAACTTTACCGGCTGAATCGTTGTACAATCGTAGATTTAGATAAGTATCTCTCAGAGTGAAGCATCTTCGCGAACAAATATAACCACTTGGCAGCTTCGAGAATCACTGTAGGAAAGAGAATGAGTGACTCTCCGCACTTCTATAAGTATTTTCTGACAGGCGGCCATCTTGATTAGACTTGATGCTCATTGGTCGGAAAGTTACACGAGAGAATATGAAAAGTTACCATGTGGCGCGTAATATGGAAGACTACAAGTATGATTTCTCGCCTATTTGCCAAATTTGAATACAAAAGTATATAAATCGATGGATGAAACAAAGTCTTTCCTCTCCGACAGTACTGGGAATTAATGAATTTCAGCTCACCAGGCAATAATATGGTTCTTGCATGAAAGACATAATTCAAAAGATAAAGTACTTCGGGCCTGGGCTACAGAGGTCTCACTAGCATGCTGGAGATTGACTGTGAATCCTTCTCAAGCCATGATGATGCAACGCAGAGAACGCAGGAAGCATTAACAAGACGAGGGAGTTGGCAATAATCACTAAAGATGGAGTTTGGCGGCAATATTCGAAATCCTTCCATCTCATCAAGTCAAGACAATTCAACGCAGAAAGGCAAGATGAATCATCCAGACAAGGGAGAGTTGGCGGCAATATTAAAAATCTTTGAGTCGGAAGGCATCAAGCAATCTCCGTGGACGTCTCCTTGGATATCGATGATCCTTCGTTCCAGATGGTGTTGATCTCCGAGAAAATTATACAACAAAAAAAAAAGAAACGAATCAGCCTTATTTTACAAAATAAAATTAACATAGGAGAGAACGAGTCATGGAGTGTCTGTGTGATCCTAGAAGTGCCAATTAAATAAAATTGAGACTTTTGTGTGTTGCAAAAAAAAATTGCAACATCACAACTGTCCACTCCCAAAACAAGACCTGGGGGTCGATAACTGAGAAATACTTAACAACAGCAAAACAAAAAAATTGAACTCTACTAAAATAAATAACCGGGCAACAGATGTGAATTTTAACTTTAGTATACTAGATATTGTGCTTTTCTCCATAATCATGACACAATCAAACAAAGAAATTAATATCAAGAAAAATGTTCCATAATAGTTAATTTATTATAATACATGATAAGGCAAAATTTTAGCGAAAAACAAAAGAAAATCTTCTAGAAATAATTTAAGGATTTATATTCAACCATGATACAGGCTAAGAAAATTTTAAGAAGTATTCTCAAAATTCTCGTTTTAATAGCCAGGAGAAAATTTATTAATCGATAAAAGAAACTACGAAAGGAGGACCAAGCAAAGTTCCCTGTCTCCAGCAAGCAAAACCTCTGGCATTACTTTTAGTGAACACAGAGCTTCATGACTGTTCTTCCAAAATGTACATGAATTATTAAATAAATATTCCGAAATGCCAATTAAAGATAATAATACTGTTTATTCAATACTGATTAATATATACCAAAGAAATAACGTTATATATCATTATATAGTTAATTAATAGTTATTATCAAATATAAGGGAAAAACTTTTGGAAAATAAGAGATAGATCTTAACAATATGTTCAGCAATGTAAGGAAAGTTCAGCAAAAATCAGAAAGGTACAAAATTGTCAGCAACATGTGTGCTCTTTGGTTAATATTAATTATCACAAAATAATCGATAATTGGCAATCTATTAGTGGATGAATCGACAATTAATGATCAGCAAATGAGGGACTTGGTTTCGGCGAACTAAAAGGCTTCATATAATGCCAACCAGGTTCTTGTTCAGCAAACTCTTTATCCTGATCAGTAAATGGACTTTTGTCGAGTTCAGAGAAACTTTCCCTTTTTAATTTAGCGTTCAATTCCTGATTTAATCGGGAGCTATCCTTCAGGGTGGAGAACAATTTTTCAATAAGTTCATCTCGCTGTCTCAGCAAAGTCTTATAATCGAGATTCTCTTCTACGATCTCGCAATCAGACATCTTGGACCTTTTTAGCAATCGGCTACATATATATATATATCGACAAATCAGATCAGCAAGTCGATGATTTCGGCAGAAGGGTTTATTATATCGATCGACAGTCTCAGCAAAACGGTTCGGCAAATCTATAAATCAGAATCAGATACAGGGTGGGCATTAATATATGCTTTCAAATCTTGTATATGTATTTTACCAATCTTTTTGTGGGACAAATCACTAATTTCGTATACTACTGGGGACAAAACTTTTGTTACACGATAAGGACCTTTCTAACGATTCCTTATTTCGTTTCCCGAACATTTGGGACAGGAAGTTCTCACTACATCTGGTTTACCACATCTATAACAAAATATTGTTTTAGGTTCGGTGCATTCAATATAGCGATGACCTTCTCTTCCACAATTCCAACAAATAAGAATTCGCTCTGATGAATTTCGGCTATTGTTATTATTTTGACTACTAGATAAGAAAGGATTGGTACTAGAAATTGATTCTTTATTTTCTGTATTTGATTTATTGGGTTGTCTATTATCAAAATTTTTGGAAGCAGTATTTCGGCTATTATTGGTATTGGGGTTTCGGCTATTACTAGGAGTGGAATTTCGGCTATTATTGGCGTTAGAATTTCTAGCTAATCTCGAATTACAATCTCTATTAGACTTATTCTTAAGAGAATTATTTTCTCCAGCTAAAAAGAAACTATCCATTGGATCTTCCCAATTTCTATCAAAATCTTCATCTAATAAAGCTATAGTTTCTCTACGTCTAATCTGTTGTCTATTTTGTGGTTCACGATAAGCTAAATCTGGTAATAGAGATCTTTCAGGTTTGGGAGGAGGTCTATAAGATCTCGCGACTCTATAGCCCTTTTCTGTGGCAACAACAACTCTTTCCAAATGAGCGAAGTTAACAATAGTCGATCTTTGAATTGAGAGGTGTAAACGTGGTAAGAGATTTCTGTGTGCATAACTGACTTCTTCCTCTTCTGATAATCTAGGGGATAAACGATCAAACATTGCTAACATGCATGTAAGATAGTCAGCAACAGGCTCATGTTCACCTTGAGTACGCCTATGTATCTCTTGAGTCAGTTCAAATTGAAAATCTGGATCACTGAATCTAATGCGACAATCTGCAGCAAATTCTTCGAAAGAAGAGAAGTTTCGAAGAGAAACTTCGAAGAGAAGTTTCGGAAAGAGGGAGGAACATGGCGTTCATCGAGACTAAAATCACGATTCATTGAATGATCTTCTCGATAAGTAGGTGGACCATTTCGACTTCTAGGGAATTCATAATTGTCGCGAGGATAATCGCGATATCTATCAAAGTTAATTCCTTGATTATCCCGATAATAATTTCGAACATCTCTAGTATTCCTGAGATTATTTCTAAAATATTCTTCCTCACGATCTCGAGAATAATCAAAACGACAATCATTATCTCTAACTTCTGATCTATTTTTAACCTCAGATTCAATATCAACTCTTTGTTTATAAAGCGAGTCCGATTTATCACTCTGTTTAAGAGACGATACATTCCTAGAGTTATCTTTAGGAATGGCTCCATGTTCGGTAGTACTAGCATCAAGGACAATAATGTTATTATCATCGTTTTGTTTTGAACGAGCAAGTTCCGAGCTAGAAGTACGTTTTTCAGATTTATTTTCGTTTTCATTACCCGTAGGCTCGAAAATTGTTTCATCGGGGTCAATCTCGGTGATTTGTTTATTCAAATCGAATGATTCTAGGTGTTTAACTACCGTATCAATTTCGCCACGATTTTTACGTTCGAATCTGATTAATCTTTCCCTTAATACAGGCTTAGCACCCTTTGTCGGTAAGTTTCGATTTTCTAATTCTAAGACAAGGTTTTCCTGACTCAAACGGAAAATCCAAGCATCGTTCGGATCGATACTTTCAGCCATTGTTCTCAAGTAAACACAACGCGATAAGGGGGATATAAATATCGAAGAGAATCAAGAATGAGAGAATGATAATTTCTGGGAATTCGTGAGAACAGAAATTTTATTTCTTGTCGACACGAGTAATTTCTTTCAAACGGGAACTGAATTCTTTTTATTTTCAGGAATATCTCAGCAAATGGGAAAATTATTTTTGGGCTTAATAATTTTCAGCAAATGGGAAAATTATTTTTGGACTTAATAATTTTCAGCAAGGGAACTAACTTTGGGATTTATGATTTTCAGCAAAATGGGGTTTTGAATCTTTTGACTCAAAATTCTTCAGCAAGAAGTAAATTGTATTTCTTTTAGTTTCCAAAATTTTCGCAAAAGAAAGAGATTTCGCAAATGAAAAAGATTCAAAGGATGAAAAATATATCTTTTTGAAAGCCCTACAGGACTGACGTAACAATTTTTTGAATTTACTTGAAAAATCGAAAATTCAAATTTTGAGCCAAATAATGCGTGATACAGAGAAAATTATAAGAACATAATTATCTGTCTTTGATGAGAATGTGTTCCTTAAGGTCGATAGAACCTTAATTAAATTAGTTTTCTTCTTCATTTGAAACTAAAGTAATTTAAACAAAAGTATATAGTAGCCATGAAGGTTGGTAAACGAATGCAAGCGCGCGAAGTGTGATGAGAATGAGTGATTGAGTGCTCACAATGGCACCCCTCGTTTGCACTACGTTACCGTAAAGTCACAAGAGAAGCGCTGTCGGCAAATATCTTTTTATTCAAATGTGTGAGAATCGGATAATGAAAACGCAAACTGAACAGGGGCGAATACAGAAATCGTGTATCTTTCTTCAATGCTTGGAAAACAAAGGACAAAAGGGGGGTCGCGACTCCCCCTTTGTCCTTTGTTTTCCAAGCATTGAAGAAAGACACACGATTTCTGGGTCCGCGCCTGAAACTGAAACGGTATGTATTGCAATAATGTGTGGTATATATTGTAATTTCAATACATCTTTACAATATATATCGTCCCAATTTGTGTTTTCATTCCGATTCTCACATTTGGAAAAAATGATAATTATGTACCAACAGCGACTTTCTGACGACTTTTCCATTTGGTACAGCACGGTCTGCTCATTGTGTATTTCTCTTTTCTTTCGACCTTGGATAATTATTTTTTTCTAATACTATCACAAATTACGGTTTTGTGTCGCAATGAATCGCGAATTCCTTGTTGGAATATGAATGATTATGAAATTGGAACTATGCGTTGTTTTCCGGTTTTTCCATTTGTGTCCGCGTTGTGTCTGAAATAAATCATAAATACGAGTACCTCTGACATTTAGTTTCTCTCTCTACGCGATTCGTCTGCTATTGTCTGCATTTGCTCCGTTTCTGAAAGTGAATATTTTCACACAAAATATTCATTCTTACATCAAAACCGGGATGAAATTTAATTTTTATGGGACCCAGGACCCAGGTAAGTTGTTTCTATATCGTCCAAAAAACATTTTCTTAAAATATAAACGGTCACAGGGCAGCACTTAGAATCATTTTAGAAAACTTCTATTTTCACGGATTTCAAAGTCCGTTTATCCAACGCCCTTAAGGGCATGTATAGATTTTTTCAAAGGAAATGGATATTTCGGTAGAAAAATCATCACATAATGGTAAAGGCTAATAGTTAGAAATATTTGAGGTTATGTTTGTGTTTTCTCAACGAAAATGCATACTTCTGCACGAAAAACATCAAATATTGTTGAAGTTCACCTAATTTGAAATATTTGAGGTTATGTTTGTGTTTTCTCAACGGAAATGTATATTTCTCTACAAAAAACATCAAATATTGATGAAGTTCAATAAATTTCAAATGTTTGAGGCTATGTTTGGGTTTTCTCAATGGAAATGGATATTTCTATACAAAAAACATCAAATATTGATGAAGTCTACCTAATTTGAAATATTTGAGGTTATGTTTTTGTTTCCTCAACGGAAATGGATATTTGCAAATAAAATTCTTCAAATATTGATAAAGGCTAATTAGTTTGGGCTTTTTTAGGTTTTGTTTCAGTTTTCTCAACAGAAATTGACATTTTCAAATAAAAATGATCAAGTTTGATGAAGGCCAATTAATTCGAGTTTTTCAGGTTATGTTTGGGTTTTCTCAAGGCAAATGGATATTTTCAAATAAAAATCATCAAATATTGATCAAGTTCAACAAATTTGAAATATTTGAGGTTATGTTTGAGTTTTCTCAGCATAAATGTATATTTCTCTGCAAAAAACATCAAACATTGATGAAGTTTACCTAATTTGAAATATTTGAGGTTATGTTTGGGTTTTCTCAACGGAAATGGACATTTCTATACAAAAAACATCAAATATTGATGAAGTTCACCTAATTTTAAATATTTGAGGTTATGTTTGGGTTTTCTCAAAGGAAATGGATATTTTCAAATAAAAATCATCAAATATTGATAAAGGCTAACTAGTTTGGGCTTTTTTAGGTTATGTTTCAGTGTTCTTAATAGAAATTGACAATTTCAAACAAAAATGATCAAATGCTGAAGTTCACCTAATTTAAAATATTTGAGGTTATGTTTTCTTAGCGGAAATTTATATTTCTTTACAAAAAACATCGAATATTGTTGAAGTTCACCCACGAAGGAATAATAAGTAGACCGAACTCCGTGGCGCCACTGGGAATAGAAATTCAACCGAAAGTACCAGACTCATTCACAGGAATACGAGAATTTTCTGCGCATGTGCGCAGTTGAAACTCTTCCTATTCATGGGAAAGGTGTGCGAGTGAGAAAGTTTGTCAAATTGATGTAAGTTAGAGAGGTTACGTTCGTTTGTTTTGGTGCGTGTAGGTGGCAAAATTTTTTCTATCGGAAGTAAATATTGGTGTTTAAAGCAAATAAGGTGATTAAGAGCGATGGAATTTGAAAGTAAAAATTGTCAACAAACTGTCAAAATCTGTGGAAAGGCACAAATCTCTCAAATGAATATATGGTTATAGGTTTTTTAAGGCAAAAGAGGGAAAATTTAAAGTTTTTTGATAGCATAAAAAGGAAAGAAGTAATGAACAATGAACGCTGACCCACCAGTTTTTCCAAAAATCACATTTGTGGTCCCTAAAGAGCGTGAAATTATTCCATGCCAAAAACGGCGGACATTTTAACTTCCATGATGGAAGAAACTAAATATTGACAGCTGCGAGGTGACTGATATTCACTGAGCGGCATGAAGGTGTAACAAATCTGAGTTTAATTGAGCGCAAAATTCAAACTAAACTAAACTTGGATTTAAAATTATTAAATTTTAAATAATTAGATCAAGATCTAATTTAATATAATCGAGTTAAAACTAATATTCAAAAACTATTAGATTATTAATAATTGAATCAAGCTTTAATTTCAAATTATCGAATGCGAGTTAGTTATTCCACCAAGACTGAAGAGTCTCCTCGTTAAAGTTCAGAAATTTGATTAAACTCTCCAGCGACGTCCAGTTTGTAGCCTCTAGGGGTAGCGGCTTTATTTAATAAAAACCTAAAAATGGTTTGGAGAGGATACAATTTGTTAATAAGGGGGGGGGGACAGGTGTGGATGAATGCCTGATAATGACTGGGTCCTGACGAACCGGAACTCCGTACGAGAGTAGGGCCCCGGAGACTAAGAACTCCTTGTAAGGAATGGATCCGAAAGGGTTAGAAAGTCAGGTGAAGATTGGGTCCTACTATCTAGAACGCCGAATTGAGATAGGGTCCTACTAACTAGAACGCCGCAATTGGGATTGGGTCCTACTGTTTAGAACGCCGCATAGGAATTGGGTCCTGATAATTAGAACGCCACATTAGGATTGGGTCCTACCAATTAGAACGCCGCATTAGGGTTGGAATGGGAAGTTTAGGTTATGTCCAGGAAAAAGGGTTCATGTTTATTAGAACACCAAATTATCCTTGTTTTAAAAATTTGTTGGCCCTGAAAAGGGCCGATGGTTTTTTCTTTGGGTCGCCCTAAGAAGGACGAATGGTTCTTTTTTGGCTCTTAGAAGGGCCGATTTAAGAAACGAAGTGGCCGACTTAAAAGAGTCGTCTTCGAGGTACTGAGGGGGCCCTCACGATCACCGACCGGATTCGAGGTTCCTTAGGTGAAGATCCATGGTGATTTTCCGGTAGAGGATGGAATCTCCTTTGTGGCCCTTTGATGTGGTTCCACGTTATCCGCGATCTCACGTTGATTTATTTAGATGGCGAAGCGATGATGGTATAACGTGGGATTACCCTTTGGTCGTCGACTATGACCGGTCCCCTTTTAATGGGAGAAACCTTCAATGGAGAGGTGTGTATTTCCAATACATCCTCGTCTTCGTCAAGAGTGATGACCTCTGGTGAGGGTCTCCTTGTGTCCAAGGTGCGAGGACGTGGCTCGAGACTCTTTCCAGGGGTCACAGGGACCCCGTTAATGAGACGAAAGCAGTTGGGGCTGAATATGTCGTCATAAGGGAAGCCTGGCGGCGATGCTAGACGATGGGTGACGTGCTGGCGATGGGTTGTAGAGAGCCAGTTTCGGGTTGTGGAGGAAGCTTCGTTTCATTATTTGTCTTCCGCTGGAAAGGTAGCGGAACTTGTCCCACGGAGCTTGAAGGAATTCCCTCCTTCTGTGCGTAAGCGAGGCGCAATTTGGCCGCAATCCTCCGGCGCAGGTTTAGACGTGCGCGAGGTTTCTCCTACGTAGTCGGAACAAAGGACATGTACATGGTAGGAATAAAATAAAAAAAAGGAAAGGATTTGATTCCAGGGTCTTTCGCTCGGTCCTATTTTCGGTATCTTTAAGACACTCGAGAACTCGAGAGAGAGCCTAAAAGGTGAAGGGCAAGAACACTCTAATAAGGACATTCAACTCCGGTGGTGGGGGTAAGGCAGCCGTGAGCCCAAAAACGTTGTCGGCGGTAGGGGCCAAATTTCGTAGCGCAATTCGTTCCATTTCCAGTTCGTTCTGCGCATCGACGTTCTTGTGACGGATCTAACCCAATCTAACCTCAAACTTGTTTATTTATGTTTATTTCAAGCGAGTGTTAGGGTGGTTAGGAATTATGGTTTCATGTTGCATTGATTTTTGCTTGAGTAAATCGAAAAGTGACGAAAAGGAAAACCAGCATGTCACTTTATTTTCATTTCCTGACAAGGTACGTGTTAAATAAGCATAATTATTTTTTGCATACTTAAAGTAACATTGTCATTTATAGTTTGACAATTTACTCTCTTTTTTTCGACAGCACATGAATATACAGATGATACATTCAAACAGTAATAAAACCATAATTCCTAACACACTCGCTTGAAATAAACATAAATAAACAAGTTTGAGGTTAGATCCGTCCCGTCAAATTTTTCGTCGATGCGCAGAACGAACTGGAAATGGAACGAATTGCGCTACGAAATTTGGCTCCTACCGCCGACAACGTTTTTGGGCTCACCCCCACCACCGGAGTTGAATGTCCTTATTAGAGTGTTCTTGGTGAAGGGGAAAGGAGGGATCACCCCCTTGTCGCCTCCCCGGTCCTGTATCGGTATCCCGAAGGAAACTCGAGAACACGGGGCTAACGGCAAAGAAGTAAGGATAGGATGGATGAGGGAAGAAAGGATAGACGAATAAATCGAGAAATTTTTACGTAGCACAGCGTTGTGTTCCCGAACGAAGAAAGAGCCCGGTGTGTAGAGTTTCTTCTCAGAGAGTCTAGCTCGGTATGAAAATCAAAACTCGAATGCGCTCTCCCGGCGAGCGAACCGCGTATTTACGTACTTGGCGCGTACGGGGGAGAGAGCGACCGAAGTGGGGAGCGCGCGCTGTGATTGGGTGTTGCCATGCGGGCGAGGGCCAATCAGAAGCGCTTCCCCCAGTCGCGGGCCTTCGCCCCACGCTTGTACGTGATGTTTGTCACGTGGGTACTGCATTTATTTGGAAATAACCAGTTAATTCTGGTTTTGACTGGATGTTACCGTTACAATTTCTTTGTCCCGGCTCTTTCTTTCTTTTCAGGAATCTTAACGACTTTTTATTTTTAGCTTACTGAGAAAAATACATAAAGTCTAAAAACGGACAAAGAATATAAATAAAATTGTTGAAACAGGCCAAGGGCGTGCGACAAGTTAAGAGATTTTACTGTAAAGATTCTGAAAAATTAACTCAAGGGTCGACAAATAAGATTTAACAAAGAATTAAGAAATGGAAATTAATCAAATTTATTTTAATTAGTTAATAAATCGAAATAAATTCTAAAAATGTTACAAATCATAATCTCAAGCTAAGTTAAAGTTTTTCGATAAAGCGTAGTGAACAAAATTTCTAAATCCCGACTCGACTTTATAATTCGGAATGAAATTATTCTAAGTCCAACGCGTGAATTTAATTCTATTGCGGAGTGACAAAGATTCAGTGTCGGAGGCGGATCGAGATCTGATCAAACTCGCGGGTCGATCTGAGCTCCTGAGGTCCTCGCGCATCTCCCAGATCGTTTGCGCATTCCTACTCTAGCCTAATTAATTGCCTTTTGGCCAATCAAACCCTTTCCTGTGACCGCACGTGTCACCAAATGATGATCTAACCCTTTTTCAGAGAACCATTTTATGACCGTCCCTGAACGGCGCCAAGTCCCATTTCACGACATTTCCTAGGCAACACATCTACTCTGATTTCATTTTATAAACTAAATATTTTGTCAAAACTTATAATTTATGATTTCCTTTTAAATTAAAGTACTCTCTTATCATTTAATAAATGTCTTATAAATTATTATTTTATATACAAAAATGAATAACATCCTACATTTGTTCTCGGAATTAATTCTGTTAACTAAACTATAATCCTTTCTCATGCATTCCATTCTCACACTTGGGTGTTCTTTATATTTTAACAATCATTTCCTGTTAAGAAACTTTCATTCCAACACGATTCCCTAATATTTACAGATCGACTTTCAGCCCTATTTATGATTTATAATTATCGGTTTCCTGAACTATTCTTTATTCTTATTAACTAAATTTAGACCTTGTTTTACAATATTATTATAATTAATAATAATCAATTATTTAAATTGTTTCCAATAAATTGTTTATTCTAAAATTACAACTAAGAATCTTTCAATTAATAATTATACACTCATAATTCGCCATAACTTGTCAGTTCACCTTTTAATTTACCAATCTCTCATTGTTTTCAAATAGTATTTTCACGTTTGTTTCAACAGAAATATTCGAATCCCAATATTTAATTTTAAATTTATCCCGCGGATTTTAAATCCATGAGGTGCTGCCTCTAACGGTCCAATCGAGAAGCGACAATTCTTTGCAGATTGTCACAAAGGCTGTACTGTGCTGACCTCGCTCGGCGATACATAGTTTGGCGGGAATGATTTGAATTGCAATAGAAAAGATAATCTGCGATTTTAAAAATTCATTCGATTCTTGACACGTTCAGATAATTTTAGTAATATAAATGTGTTGTATAATAATTGGTCATTCAACCATATAATTGGTCATTCAACCATACATATGTATGGTAAATGTTAGCCTCTGCGTGAAAATCAAAACATAATTTTAGATTTTTTCACAAACAATATGGAGGTTATTTTTTTGAAAAATTGTACATTTTTTATAAAATTAGCAAATTAGACCACTTTTTGCTTCCTCATAGAGGAAGCTTTGTAGTGGTGACAAAAATCCAGTTTCTAAAAAAAGGTTTTTTTGAACATATTTTAATTGGAATATATCTAATATGATGTCCTGAAAAATTGTCCGCGTGTGTGTGTGTGTGTGTGTGTGTGTGTGTGTGTCACGCTTTTAACGATCCTGCAATATCTTTAGAACGCGTATATATAAATTGTTGTAATTTGGCATATTCATTCCACTACTTACCAAGTTGAATTTTTTTACAATGGTTTACCAAAATATTTAATTTTACAAGTTTCGTGTACTTTTATAATTTTCGTAAAATTCATTTTTTCACTATAACTTCTCAAATATTCAATATTTAAAGTTGATGTAAGGAAAATGAAGATTCCTTTCATCGAGACGAATCGATTGACCTATATGATTAATGCATTTCATTAAAAAATAAGAATGTTACGGTTAATTGTATTTTCAAAAATTAATTTTCAACTATAACTTTTCAAATAATCAAAATTTTGACCTGACGTAAGGAAAATAAATATTCTTTGTGTCGAGATGAATCGATTGACCTACATCATTAATGCATTTCATTGAGTAATAAGAAAGTTATAAAAAATTATTTTTTAAAAATTCAGTTTTTCAACTATAATTTCTCAAATAATAAAAATTTAAAGCTGGTGTTAGGGAAATGAAGATTTGTTGTGTCCAGACGAATCGATTGACCTATAAGATTAATCCATTTCATTCAAAAATAAGAAAGTTATGCTTTATTGTAATTTTCGAAACAGAGTTTTTCAAATATAACTTCTCAAATAATTAAAATTTAATGCTGATGTAAAGAAAATTAAAGACTTAATGCTTCCTCTATGAGGAAGCAAATCATATTTGCTTACAGGAAGCAAAGTGCTCATTGAATGAGCACAAAAGTTGATACAACTTGACAGCTAGTTTTAATTCATATATCTTATTTATAAATAAAAGAAGTGCCGGTAAGGTAGGAATTGGTGAACTCACATCTTTCTTTTTGAAAGTATTTATCATTATCAGAGATGATATCATCTGTCATTATCAATCTAGAATATTCGTTTATGGAAAATGCAATATTATAAATTACAAATGATAATTATATTGTTATCTGTCACGCACTTACCTTCGTTGCATTATCTCCCATCACACACACACACGCACACACACACACACAATGCTATTTTCTATAATTATTTTAATATTTTTATTTATATTTTATTGTCAATTTTTTTCATTAAATTGGAATACAGATCCAGGTCTAGAAGTATGAAACCGGAATATCCCTATAGATGGTGCTTGCCATCAGTTTAGGGACCGTATGATCGCTTCTTCCGCGCCATCTGCTCCCTGTGGGAGCTGAGAAAGGTACTCAGTAGGCCAAATTCATACCACTGGTATACCGTATATGTACGAATAGTTTAAACATGTCGAGTTTTGTGCCTACAAATTACGATTTGCGGATATCATTGGTTTTTTGTTACCACTTAAAGAAAACTGCTGCAGAATCGCATCGGATGCTTATCGAAGCATACGGTGATTATTCTCTGGGCAAAACACAGTGTTTTTAGTGATTTAAAAAATTCAAAAGTGGTAATTTTGATGTGATGAATGAAGATCGTGGAAAACCACCGAAAAAGTTCAAGCCTTACTCGATAAAGATGATCCTCAAACTCAACAAGCACTCGCGGATCAACTGAATGTATCGCAGAAAGCCAAAAAATGATCGACTTGAATCGAGCATTGCAAGACAAACGACCGGATTATCGAAGAAGGTAACACAAAGTGATTTTTCTTCACGATAATGCCCCATCACACACAGCGAAACGGGTCAGGGAAACGATCCAGGCGTTCAATTGGGAGATACTGGCTCATGCCACTTATTCTCCAGACCTGGCTCTGTCCGATTACCATCTGTTCGCATCGCTGAGCCACGCTCTCGCTGAACAACGATTCACTTCGTACGAAAACGTCCAAGAATGGCTGAATAACTGGTTCGCTTCAAAAGACGAACAGTTTTATTGGCGGGACATTCATCACCTACCGGAGAGGTGGGAAAAATGTGTATAAAGCGAAGGAAATTACTTTGAATAAAGTATTTTTGACCATTTTCATATAACAGACGTGTCATTTTTGCAAAAAAATTCCGGTTTCATACTTCTAGACCTGGTATGTAGGAAAACTTGGAATGCTCTACGTGGAAGATTTCTAACAAAATTACATGAAAAGAAGAAAGGGAATCCCAGTGGCAGTGCGGCCATGAAGAAAAAAGAAATTTGGGATCTGTTTCCTCTTTTGCGCTTCCTCGAAAAGCCAAGTTCCTATTGCAGGTATTATAATTTATACCATTAAGGGGGGGTAAGGTTAAAAAAAAAGACTTATTTTCGAGAATTTTTTTATAAAATACAGGTAATGCTGGTTTATTTAGGTAATATACATATAATTATACAATTTTTGAACTATGTTTTCCTAAATTTTTATTGAGAAATATTGGTAAATTAGCCTCTGGCAGCAAATCTCCGCCGGTGAAAAATTTTTTTGCGGTGTACACCATAACATGTCATTGGATCAACTAAAACAAAAAAATCAAAATGTGTTTTTTAGTTTAAGATGTTTCCCGGATGCAACCTGGGAGAGTTTTTTTTTATTAATTATTTTTTATTTTACAATAACAAATTAACCGATTTTTTTGGCGACAATCGTGTTTTTGACTTCAAAGTGCTACCGAAAATGTAAAAATCGATAAGAAAAAAGAAAATTCTCCCAGATTGCATCGGGAAACATCTAAACTAAAAAACGCATTTTGATTTTTTTGTTTTAGTTGATCCAGTGATATGTTATGGTATACACCGCAAAACAACTTTTTTTCGAGGCGTCGGTGGAGATTTGCTGCCAGCGATTAATTTACCAATATTTCTCAATAAAAATTTAGGAAAGCATAGTACAAAAGTTGTACAATTATATGCATATTACCTAAATAAACCAGCATTACCTGTATCTTATAAAAAAATTCTTGAAAATAGGCCTTTTTTTGTCGAATTAACTGGTTCAGGCTGGTAAATCGATTTTGAAATTGAAACCAATTCCAATTCAAGCTTTAAATAGGAAACTTGGTATGTATTTTTTTTCCAGCATTATGAGATGTAGTAGAAAATTTGTTTGTGAAAATAAGTTAATGGAAAGTGAATTGTATAATACAAATGTTTACAATTTGAAACAGTCTTCTACAAATTTCATATATTTTTACTGAGGTAGACCATTGTCACTATAATATTTCATTTTTTTCTATTAATCTTGTAATTCTTGAGGTAAAAATTTATCCAATCATGATTTTTATTATTTTTAATCGCTATTATATCGAAATTGTAGATTCCAAAAAATCACCGAAATTAGCGACATCACGTGTAGATGTCAAAGAATTGACTCGCCGTCCATTTCCTCTACAGAAGCAGAAAACTTCAGCAGAGAGAAATCAACTGAAGGAAAAGAGTAATTTTCAATTGAAATAATAAAGATTTTAAATTTGAAGAAATCCAGTGAAATTCCAGAAAATATCGTAAAATCACTATACACTTTACGTCCAATAAAAAATTTTAAAGGCATTCCAAAAAAGTTCTTCTTGACTTGTAAAATACATTAAATCTCCCTTCTTTATGATAATATCCATTGCAAAAGGGTTGCATATAAATTGAATTTGTATGATACATATTTTGAAGTGAAACTTCTTTGGGCTCGTTCTGAGGGTAAAAGTTTCATGTACGACGTCATCATGCCCGCTATAGTGCAAGCGCAGCTATTTACGACAGTCAGTGCGTTCGCGTGAAATATTGTGCGAGTGAGAGGTCCTGCCTGTAGTACGACGCAGCCCACTTGAAAAATCGGACGTACCAATGTACGTACAAAAGGACGTACCGAAGTACATACCAAAGTACATACGAAGGTGAGTCCTGAATTGGGATACAAAATGACGTCCTTTAGTACGTCCTTTGGTACGTCCTTTAGTACGTCCTTTTGTACGTCCTTTAGTACGTCCTTTTGTATGTCGATTTTTAAGAAACACGTCAGTTTACTCAGTAGAAAATAGCAGAAAAAGTAAAAAAATTAAAATAGCAGAATGTTTAATTTATGCTGATTTTTTCTCAATATAACTTCGAATCGTTAATCGTTTAAAAATTTTTATTTTTTAGAATGGAAATACAGAACATTAGAAATAAGCAAACTGAATAATGTATAAAATAAAACAATAAGTTATACTAGTTGTCGATTGAGGTATGAAATAACAAATTACAAATTTTGTGAAATGAACATGAAAACATTGCTCGACTATTATAGTGATCAATGAATGTAGCCTAGGGCCTCTCAACGTGGGGTATAAATTTCATAAGGATCGGTCGAGTAGTTTTGAATCAATCACTATGGTACTATCCGTGAAAATATTGTTTTGAAAAAAACGCGTTTAAGCTTTTTTGCTTACATAGGCGCGCCGATGTAGTGGTGTTCAGTTAGAGAAAAATATATTTACACTATTTAGATCTGTTTGAAATTTTGATAGAATACTTTCAGATACATTTATATACACAGAAAAAACTAGGGGTTCTATGATGTTGCGGCTCCATTGAAAAAATGGTTCCTTTAGAATCTGTCAAAATCGGGGTGTTAATCAGAAGTAAAGAACTACTAAAAGTGGTTCCTTTGATGACATGAAGTTATCCGTAAAGGCTCTTTCACTTGTTTTTGTTTTGTGTCAAATAATTTGGTTCCTTTGGATCCATTTTCGAAAGTGAATGAATTTCACACCGTAGGAGTTCTGGTTTGTTGCATCTCCATTGGAACCCAAAAGTGGATTCTATTTAAAACCCTAGTTTTTACTGTGTATATATATATATTTTTTTTTTTCGAATAAAAAAATTGATTTTTTGAAAGTGTCCACACAAAAGGTATCCTTAATGTTATATTTATTTATTTTTTTGTACTTGTTTTTTCTAAATAAGACAGCGGATCGTTAAAAATTTAAACAATTTTATAGTTTTGAATTAAAAAATAAAAACACATAGCAATTTAGTAAAAATGCAAATGTGGAACAGCGCAAAGGTACTCGGATTCATGAACCTTCATATGGGCACACACCTTAGCAATATCACTAGTTAACACAGCTGAATCTTCAGTGTCTACTTTAAAAATTTTTTTTAACATTAGATGTTTATTGCTGAAAGTATCGGTAGTGTGAATTTTTTGAACAATACTATATTCCTTTCCAGTACTTAAGTCCGCTATAAAACGATTCAATTTAACATATAGGCCGCTGACCAACACAGCAAAAGAGTTATTCGAACGCTGATTACTTTTAACTGACGATAAATACAAACATCCGTTTTGTATAATTTTGTTGTATGATACAACTCGATCAGGTGTCAAGTTTAACTTCTCAACCCATGTTCTATCAACTGAAGATTTTTGACCGAAGTATCTGATTTCTGAAAGTTGTAGGGTTTTTTGGGCCATCCTATTCCAAGTAAATGTACAATAGCGTCTCACGTTAACTGAAGCCAAAGGATACACTCGGTCTTTTAACATCAAGTAACCATATTGTAAACTGATTCGCCGACATATCTGATGGTGAATACCCTTAGCAGCGTGAATGACTTTCAATAAATGTCCATTCCCAGACTCAAAGACAAATGCACTGTGTGCCCACAATGGTCCCCAATAATAAACACTTTGTGCTAAATGTAAAAGTAAGTGCATGTTAAATATCATGGAAAGTTTGGAATATAATGTTTCTGAACAAGCAACAAATTCATGTAATAACTTATCAGCCCTGTCAACTTCATGAATTTTAATATCGTCTTTCAGTAATAAATACAAAGCTTCTACAAATAGAGCCCAGTGCATTGTATATTTTTTTGGTAAAAGTATTTCAAATATTGGCAAACTATAGAATAGAGTCCAATTTTCCCATTCTTTAGCTTTCCAAAACTCTTTTTCAGATAGCGGACGAGTAAGTCTGACTACCTGATTAGGTGCTTTGATATTGGTGATGAGTTTATCCGCTTTATGAATTAAACTTTTTGGAAATAATCCTCTTTTTGCCTTATTGCAAAAACATTGAGTAGCAACCTGTTTTGCTATTCCAGAATAGCAGTGCATGTATTCCGGGTCACAACCTTTAATTATATCAAACTTGAATAAATTTATTAGTTGAGATGAATTTTTAACTCCAAAAACCGGTTTTGTAGAATTAACTGCTTGCTTCATGTGTTTGATAGTATCCTGCATATTTCTTTGCTCTGCTGGTTTTAATAATAGAGGATATTTAATGTTTCCGCTCCGCGGATTGTTAGGCTTATTTTGAACCCACTTGCCCGGATGAAGACAGTGGCCGCAACCAAAGAAGCCATTAAGTTGGACAAATCCTTGCACTGGTGCTCTAGCTACAGAATCTACAGAGCAAACCAACGGGAAAACTTTTATGCGTATTTCTGAAGAATCAATAATGCAATGAACACCTGAAGTTGAAAGTTCATTCATGCTTTCAACAAATGGACCGAGAAATACGCTCATATTCGGTTTATTTTTTCCGAACCACAAACCCGCTAATATTAATTCTTTACTTCTTACACTGAAGGGCAACTCGTTCATCATTAAATATATCGGCCAAATAGAATGAGCTGAGCTTTTGAACAAAGGTGCTCCATCTGTATTAAAAGTAATTGTAGCGTAACTGTTTCTGTCATCTTCATTTAAACTTTTTAAAAAATTTCGATATTCTTTTCCATCATAAATATCCCGGATGCAACCTTTTTCATAAACTCTTTCTTTCATAATGTAATTATAATATTTGCTATTTGATTCTATTAATTTTGAAATGGGCTTTGAAGTATCCATGGTCACAAAGAAATCTTTGTATACATAGTTTTTAACATCAATATTAATCTGGCATGATGTACATTTCACAAAAAGATCTTTGCGTTTAAATATACCTAAATAACCCTCGCATTTTGTACACGTTGCGTGTAGTTGTGTACAATTTTTCGGATAGAAGAGTTTATCGATAAGAAACCTACTGTTCGGCAAAATAGGTTCTGCGAAAATACAATTTATTAACCTAAATAAATCGCAAATTCCTGATAACGAAAGCGAGTACAGCAAAGTATACTTAACAATCATTATTATTATTTCGGCAACACTTTTGTTACTTGGGATTTTTAGTGGCTCGTTAAAATCTTCACTTTCCATCATTTCCTCTAGAGAAGCAAATGACGTTTGAGTGGGAATTTCCGCTTTTTCCACCGCATCTTCAACTGTATCATTAAATACATCCTCATCATCCATTGCGTCAAAGAAGTAATCATCAGCTTCATTTTCATTCTGGAACATCTGTAACCACCTCTTATTGGGAGCACACACAACTTGATTTTTAGTCGATTAAGTTTCCTTTATTATGGACAAAATTAGAATTATCTTCTCTAGATTTAAAGTGAAGAAAATTCGATTCGAATTTAAAATTATAAGAAACGTGTAGGCAGGTTATTGTTGAGAGAGAGTACAATCAAATATAAACCACAAATTTGTATCTTTAATAAAAGCAATGATAATGAGCAGTCAATGACAATCAACATTCAATAACAAGAAAATCAAAACACACGTGTCAGTGGAATCAACGATTTTCGCTATCCGCGAAGCAAACAAGGCCATAAAATTATGAATCATTCCACTGACCGTTTAGAAATCAAAAATGATGATGAATTCATTGACACAAAAGAATATTCTCGTTTAAATTCACTTAAATATTTCTAAAAAACAAACTGATTCAATGATTTTACATAGAATCTATAAATACATACAATAAAGACTAGTAAAACATCATCTTTCACACAATAGCTGACATTCGTAATTAAAATTCACATAAAACTCGATATCTACATAAAATGACTAAGATGTCATCTAAATGCGATCAACGGCCAAAAATATCACCGATAAATAAAAATTATGAGCAAGCGAATAAATAAGATTAGAATATCTTTGTTGGATTCTCAGGTTAAAATTGTCCTGAGGTACAAATGCGGGACACTCAAAAATAGCAATAATCATGAGAGAGAGCAATTATTCCGAATTGAAATACAGTTTATCGTATCGATTGAATATCAAATCGAGACGAAATCATACAAATATAAGCATTTTCCGCAACATATAATCACATAAATCATCAAATAAATCAGAGATTCGGAAAACAAAAAAAATACGAGTAAAATCAAAATCCACAAGAAAATACATACGAGGCGAAACTAATCAATCAGACTCACAAAGTTTCAATGCACTCAAGCCCTTGATGATCGAGGAGCAGTTCGTTTCCAGAAGCAAGTTTTTGGCCCATTTCTAGAATTATTCAATGGACATAAAGCCACGCTGGCGCTGGGACGGACCCGGTTTCGCAGTGTCTAGCCTAGACCTGCCGTATCCACTGCCTGGCCTATGCAACTTCCTCCTCAAATCATTCCTGAGCTCGACTCTAGGATTTGCGTGAGCATTTCCTCGTTTACCTCATTCAGAGCTAAATAAACCGCCACACTTTGCCGATTTCTGTGAAGGCGAAAGCGTGGCAGGACAAGTCTTCAAGAGACCACTCGGACAGCCGAAATTAAAATGATTTTCGCTCTCCGTACACCTTCTCGTCACCTCACATCATCGCAATTTCCCTACTCTTTAATTTTAATTCAAAAGGTGATAGGTCAGCTTTCAACACGTCACACTCATTCAATTTTCAAGAGACCATTCTTAGGCGCGAATTACAAACCGATCGCCTCACATCATTGAGAAAGAAGTTGAACAATTTTGAAAACGTGATAAAAATTGTTTTTCCAAACATGAATAGTATAACAAGAATTAATAATTATGAATAATTATAAAAATCCTGGATGGATTTCAATTCGAACAGTTAAAGATTTAAAAGTTCCAAATGTGAATTCTTTCAAATTAAGAAATTAATATTTACATTAATTTGAATATAATCCTCGAATTTTACATATATATTTTTTTTAATTGATCACTTTTATTTTCGCAATTTATCATTATTTCAATTTTTAAACTTTTAGAATAAGTTAAGAAAAAAGAAGTGACAGGAGTGGATTTCTTTTTTGTTCGGAAATTTGACCAATTTTTTAACAGTAAAATTTACCACGTTACTTACAATTGCAGTTGATACTTAATGATGATTTGAAATACCTCTGAATATTCAGTTGTTTGATTTTCAATTTGATCAATATCCTCGATTAATGACTGGATAATATTGTAAGGGGAAAAATCAGCTCCTTCTTCACCAACACATTCATCAACAGTTATATTCTGCAAGAATTTATAATAAATAAATATAGGATTTTTATTAAGTTTCGATACTTAAACTGAGATATCAAATTTACAAAATTACAATTACCTCCGTCAGATTCTCATAGCTGGTACCTTCATTAATCTGGAGATTTTCAAATTGCTCACAATGTTTATCCCTTTCGCTTGTTTTATGTAAGTCTGAATGACTTGCACTAGTATTGTCCACCGGTTGATTTTCACTCATACTTGCATTGGCGGTTTCAATTTCACTTGAAGGCAGGACAGACTATAAGAAATCAAATGAAAAAAAAAATAATGCACACAATATTTAAGCAAACAAGGCTTGAGTACAAAATGCATCATCTTGCTGTATACATACTTCTTTTTCTCGAGCTTTTTTGTTTCTGTACCGTGTCGAAGAAGGGATGGATTCCTCTGAATCAGTCTGCAAATACCTTTTGTACTGTCGGCGAGTCTCATTTCCACGTTCGGGACTGCCCATGATTTTAAATCGAATATATGTACACGGAGAAAATTTGCGCGGTAATCATTACCGAAAGTTGTGGTGAAATTGGGATATCGTGACATTTCGGTAAATTTTCACGTACAGCACTGTAAAAGGAATTACATGAAAATCTACCAAGCTTTCGGTACAGAGTACCGCACTGCTCATGAAAACGTCCTGTACTAAACCACAAGAAAGTTTAGGCTCCTGGACTTGAGAATTTACCAAGCCGTGCGGTACTCAGTACCGCACGGCTTGGTAGATACAGCTTGGAGAGAAAAAAAAATAATCTCGTTATTAATGTATGTATATTTTACAAATACATACATCAAACCCTTCAACTAACTGACCATGCTTTACATATTATATATACAATTTTAATGGTAAACTAAACTATATATGAGTACAATACATAAACCTATTGCTATGACTAATACATATATAAAACTATCGCTATATTCGGCGAATCGCACGCACTACGCTGAGAGTATAGATTTGAATCGTCCTTATATACTAACTAGTAGAAAGTATCACCACTTGCGAGAAAGATATAATAGGAGCGAATGAAAATATCATGTGGTTGAAGTTCTGAATGTTCAAAATGAACGAATTTTTATATTATATTGCATTTTATTGTATTGATTGAATTTTTAATTTACTTCAAAAGCAATAATAAATAATAAATAATATCGAAAAACTGTAATGCTATATAATGTGTGGACCCGATTCCTTATTGGTCAATACAGTTCGTGACGCGTCGTATATCGATAATCGCGGGCGACGCGGGAAATTTTAAATCTTTATATTGTACAAAATCGTTCGGTCTCATTTATTATTAAATTATAATTATAGGAAAGGTGGAAAATATTAAGGTAACTTCTGAAAGATGAGAACAATTTATTTTATATTCCTTATAAACATTTAAAACTGTGAACCGGCAAGCGTGGGCTCGTGGGCAGTGTGGTTTTTATGTTACTAAGAAAACCTTTACTGCGCATGAGCGGGATGTTGATGCGAGTTCGCTCTTAGACATTCTAGATACACTTGGTAGCTTTACCGAACGGACGGTAATCCTTCCAGTCCAGCTCGGTGAAGGCTCACGAAAGTAAATGCGAAAAATTGAACGCATCTGCTTTGAAATTTTCAATTTATCTTTGAAAAAATTTCATTTTGTTGGTAGTATTTTACGTTGAATACTTCCTCACTTCTTACAGTATTTACGTTAATCATTATTTTCCACCTATTACATTGCGCGACTTGAAAAATTACAGTACTAATATTTATTTTTTAATATACATTCATCATATGCTCCCAAAAGCTTATTAAATAATACTGATACTAGACGAAAGAAAGCTGAAATGTCACGATATCCCTATTTCACCACAACTTTCGGTAATGATTACCGCGCAAATTTTCTCCGTGTAATCCAAATCTATCAGTGCAAACATATTAAAATTCAGTAAACAATGTGGTATTATTTAGAATCAAAAAATTATAGACATTCACGATAACTATAACTATAGGTGTGTTCGCGGACATAAGGGGCAGAGAATTTTATTTCCATAATAAAATAAAACTAGCTATTAAGTTGTATCAATTTTTGTGCTCTGAATTTCGATTATTTGAAAAGTAACTGTTGACAAATTAATTTTGAAAATTACTATTAAAAATAATTTTTTTATTTTTCAATTAAATTTATTAATCTTATAGGCCAATCGATCCGTCTCGAAGCAAGGAACCTTTATTTTCCTTACGTCAACTTCGAATTTTGAATATTAGAGAAGTTATAGTGACAAAATTAATTTTTGAAAATACAATTAACGATAACATCCTTATTTTTTAATGAAATGCATTAATCATATAGGTAAATCGATTCGGCTCGATCCAAGGAATCTTCATTTTCCTTACATCAACTTTCAATTTTAATTATTTGAGAATTTATAGTGGGAAAATGAATTTTGCGAAAAATATAAGAGTACGCGAAAACTTGTAAAATTAAATATTATCTTGTAAAAATTAATATTAACTTGTAAAATTAAATATTTTGGTAAACCCTTGTAAAAAAATTCAACTTGGTACATAGTGGAATAAATATGCCAATAATGTCATCAATTTATCTTTACGCGTTCTAAAGATATTGCAGGTTCGCTCAAAGCGTGACATACATACACACACATACATACATATATCCGGACAATTTTTCAGGACACCATATTAGATATATTCCACTTAAAATATCTTGCAAAAAACCTTTTTTTGGAAACTGGATTTTTATCACCACTACAAAGCTTTCTCTGTGAGGAAGTAAAAACTTAAAAATTTTTTAAATGAGAAATAATGGACTTATCTTCATAAAATTGAAACAGTGCAATCTAAAAGCCTAATTGAATAGATGGAAAAAACCGCGGGCGAATCGGCCGAGTAGTTTCGGAGGAGATAGGTGCGGAAAATCAGCCGAAACCTTCGGAATTTAAGTCGGGGATAAGGGGCTACGTTTCGCTCCGCCCCAAAAACATTACTTCTGAAAGATTGAGTTACTAATTAGGAAAAATCAGTTCCCTCAATTTGTAAATTGTCATTTATAAAAGATGATGCCAGTTATTGTAAGGATTGTAAGTGTTGTATGTATTTTAATATAGGTTAGATTTTTCTCAATTTCACAAATCGATACTTCATACTCGTACTTCTTTTATTATATCAAATATACTACAAAGGTAAATATAAATGATGTACTCACGTATTGATATATGGCTGATGTATAGTCAATTATCTTCTTCACACTCTTTACATTATAACCATTGATTTTCACTTGGTGAAGCTACGCGAAATGTCACGAAATGTCAACAAGAGGAAACTGTTGAAACCGTTGAAAGTTTGAAACCATGTGCAAGCGCATTTGTGTCCATAGTATCCCTACTCCCTACAAAATATGAAGTCGCAGACAGTCGTCTGCCTAAGTTTCCTCCCTTTACTGATTGGTGCAGCCATGATGTGTACAAGCCAATTAAAATTGCTGCTACGATAGAATGTAGAAATGCGTAAAGAATGTGTGAAAATGAGTGTGAATGTTCATGAAAACAAACAGGCTGTTTTAACAACAGCTATTTTATTTTCCAATAATATAATACCATAAGTACAACATGGCTGCAATAGTGGGATAGTGGATACTTTTAATGCATGTGCGTTCAAATTCGAACTACGCGGTTATAGTAACAAACATGGCCGTTATCTGCGGATGCGCGATTTGAACGAAATTGAGACCTAGATGAGTCAGGGTGCAGTCCCATGTCGGCAGAAAAAACGTCGGCGTAAAGCAGAAATTCATGAGAATGAAAGAGACAAACAGATTTTCCTATCTCTGTCACTCTCATGAGTTTCTACTTCACGCCGACGTTTTCTGCCGACATGGGACGGCACCTTCAGACCATGCCACAGACTTCTGTAGAGCAAAGACCTTTCTTTGTCTAGGAACACTATACACGTGTATAGGATACCGCGCCACCGGTAAATGCGAGATACGGAATCAATAAAGTAATCGAAGTTTTTTCTTTCGTCTTCGGTATTTCGTTGTTAAAAGGTACACATTGGTATTCTGATATATAATAATAATGTCTAAAAAAATCAAGAATAATGAGGAGAGTATTAAGTACGCCTACGTTTTATTTGGAAATGGATTGGAGAAAATTGTGCCAGTGTCAACAATTCAGGATTTCTTTCCCGCAAATAGGAAAGCCTTTCATAATGAACAAAGAGTGAAAGTATGGTGGCATGGAAAATGCGACAAAGATGATTATTTATACAATGCCCATATACTTCTGTTGGGAAGTAAGTATTTATAACCTTCTTTTTACTTGTTGTCTATTTTTCGAATAAAGGACTGCTTTTTTTACCCAACGCGCCGGTCGCATGACTAAAGTTTACGTACAGTTTTTAACGTGTTAAATCGCTTTAAAAAAATCACGAATACTTTTCAATCCTTCCATGATTCTTTAAATACAAGCTTCATTATATATTTCTTGTTATAATTAGATATTTTGAGCCAGGAATTTCAAATTATCGACCCAGTCCGACCGCGCAGAGTAAATAATAGTAGTATTAGTATTGAAAATAATTATTCATAAAAATACGAAATTGTAATTTTGTAAATAAAAATTGTAGCAAGCGAAGCTGATATACTAGCACAAAAGAAGAGCACTCGGATTAAATATCCCAACAAAAGAAATATGAGTTTCAGCATGTCACACGCCAATCTAAAGACTGTGCTGGCTCCATCAAAATCCCTGAAAAAAAAGTAAGTGAAATAAATTTGCCACGTACAATTGCATATTAATAAGTGTCTTTGATTTTTAAAACATCTCACGAATCACCATCCTCAGCTAGACTCGAAGTAACCTATAATAATAAATAAAACATACTGTTTTTACTATCTATGTATGTATTAATTGTAATTATAAAATTTTATTAGTGAAATTTTAATGAAATTATTCATCTTCCACTGAACTAGAAAACATTTTTCATGTTTTAAACATATGTGCATATTTCGATAAAGTTTTTTCCCCTAGTAGAAGAATTGTTCATATAGGCAGGATGACATTCGCTTTAATTTTAGTCATTTTAAAAATATTCTCATATTACTTTGAAATGCAATTGATGCTTTTTATTCTTCATAATTATAATTGATATACTATTATAACGTAATACAGAAATCTAGTAAACAAATTAAACTTCCGACGGTTGAAACTGAGAAGTATGAAAATGAAAGAATTTCAAGAAAGCACGCGGCGTTGATGGCATCCCGTAAAAAGTTTAACGAGTCCGACAGTGAAGCCGAAATACATGATGAGGATGAAGGCTCTGGTGCAATAAATTGTCCACATGAAGAAGATATTCTGATTTCTGACGAAGATGCAAGGGAAAAAGAATTTGAAACAATTGCATATGGAGAATCTGATGAACAGATTTTACAAGAAGACATTCGGCATTATGGCTCAGAAGAAATACCCAGAAACAAAAGTATGGATGATATAACTCATCAGGAAACGCCATCAAAGAGAAATGATCATGTTGATCAGGAAGTAGTGCAGGGTAAGCTTTATGAATATTACAAAATAATTTAAAAATTAAACATTACATATTTTTATTCTAAAAGAATTCTAAATCTAAATCCTTTATTTGTAATTCATTTTCATTCCTCTTTAAACCTTCAGCTGGCTCTAATTCACCGCTCTTGAAACAAAGAAATAATTCTTGCGATACCGTTATCTTATCAAACGAAGAAGAGGGGCTCGACCATTCAAATAATTGTAAGCATAGACATTTAATAAAAAATGTATGTATAACATTCCAGTAAGCACAAAGACATTAATGTCCTGAGAACGTTCTAAAGACGTTCCTAAGACGTTTGTGTCAGTCCAATTGATGTCCTAAAGATGTTCCATGTTCCAAAGACCTTTTTTGCCCACTGGGATATTTTTTGAGAGTTATGATGCGTGGAATATTTTATGTTTAGATTTTTAAATATTATTTTGTACGTTGAAATGTATCATATTCCATGTTTGTAATGTATCATATTCCACTCAATAAGACTACTAGAAATATTTTCTGTTAGGTAACAACTACAACGCTAATAGTAGAATGTCAAGGATTCCTACACCAACAGCGAGACGAACGGTGTCAAGAGAACTTTTTCCAGCAGAAGAATTACCTGAAAATAATTCTGAAAAACTAATAACGTCTAATGACAGACGTTCTCGAATTCCAAGACTATGTCCAACACCTGTACGACCTAGACTTGGTCCAAATTGTCCAAATGCACGAGAGCGTTTCGTCAAAGACGATAATGATATGGTAAATATGTCTGTCAGCACTTAAAATAATATGCCTATTAAATGTCTATTAAAGTTTAAAGAATTTTTTCTTAAAAAACTACAGGTTTACCTTGGGGAGAATGTTTCGATTCACATTGATATTTGGGAATCGATACTGTCCAAAAGCGATTCCAAATTTGTTAAGGAGTTAGCTGAGGTTATTTGGAGCCGAGAAACCCTGAAACGAAGATGTTTGCAACTACAGAGAGTCAGAAATGCAGAAAATTTGTCCCCAAATTCTCTTCGGTTGGAATTAACGCCAAAGAAATATCGGCTGTTAAAGGGTAAGAAAAAATATCGAAATGGAATTTCAGGGTGTCTAGCGGACCGGGAAGACCCCGAAAATTTTATTTAACTAGGAAAAAAACCGAGAAACCCCCGAGAATTTCATTTGGAACCGAGAATTACGTGCATTTTATTTAAAAATATATTTTTCCTACTTACTTTATCCTCTTTTTATTCCATTTCCACATTATCAAATTAAAAATGTTTTTTCTTGTTGTTTTATTTTTCAAAATCACAAGAAGGCAACTATAAATTAATCGGAGAAAAAATAATTAACAAATAATTATGCAAACGAATAATGAATAAAAGATAAAAAAAAAAATTTTAATAAGATTTTTTTATCTTAAAGATCACAAAAAGACAAATTAATTAATCGGAGAAAAAAAATTGACCAGGAAAAAAATGGAAAAGACCGGGAGAAAACCAGGAAAAGTACGGGAATTTAAAATTACCTGATCACTAGACACCCTGGGAATGTATTGTCAATAAAATTTCAATAAAAATGTCAATACAAATTAACTTTTTTTTACAGATTGCCTTTATCACAAGCTGACTAGTGCCAACGTTATCGGAAAGAAAAGACTTGCAAGAATGAGGAGAGTTTGGCTCTACATGTCAAAGAAGATATACTATCTTCGAAATTCATCGCGATAGAGATGTACCTAAATGCAGTGTTTGTTCTCATACGTTCTTCTTTTCACACGTTTAGAAAGTTATACCTTACATTTATTTCATACGCTCGGCATGCCCTGCACGTACTGTGCAATTTAAATTTAAAATTTAATTTTAATTTAAACTTTAATAGAAATCGTCGCAACCTCACTCCCACGGGGTTCCGTTAGTGAAAAACCGAATGGTTATTTTATACCTCAATCGAAAACTAGTATAACTGATTATTTTATTTTCTACATTATTCAGTTTGTTTAATTCTAGTGTTCTGTACTTCCATTCTAAAAAATAAATATTTTTAAACGATTAACGATTCGAAGTTGTATTGAGAAAAAGCCAGCATAAATTAAACATTCTGCTATTTTAATTTTTTTACTTTTTCTGCTGTTTTCTACAGAGTAAACTGACGTGTTTCTTAAAAATCGACATACAAAAGGACGTACTAAAGGACGTACAAAAGGACGTACTAAAGGATGTACCAAAGGACGTACTAAAGGACGTCATTTTGTATCCCAATTCAGGACTCACCTTCGTACATACTTTGGTATGTACTTCGGTACGTCCTTTTTTACGTACTTTGGTATGTCCTTTTGTACTTACATTGGTACGTCCTTTTGTACGTACATTGGTACGTCCGATTTTTCAAGTGGGAGACGCACGACGCTCATTTTTGGAGCAGTTCAGTTTCTATGCTGAATGCTTCTGTATTATGTTTAAAAATACGGGCTCATTAAAAAAATTAATTTTGTGTATTAAAGAACACAAGACAGAAGTGAAACTTCATGTGTTATTCGTAAATAAAAAGAAAAAATTAAAAAAAAAATTAAAACAAGAAAGAAAAGGAGAAATAATAATTTTAAAAAATTAGAAAAAAATTAGAAAATAAATTGGGAAAAAGGAAAAACAAAATTTTTTAAAAATTAAAATTAAAATTACGTAAAAGTTTCACTTCTCGTACAAAGCATTAATATAAAATTACGAGAAGTGAAACGTTTACGTAATTTTAATTTTAATTTTTAAAAAATTTTGTTTTTCCTTTTTCCCAATTTATTTTCTAATTTTTTATTTTATAAAGGTCACGCTATCATAAATTCATGCATAATATTCTACTCGTTTATCAACCTATAATCAATAACGTTTTAAACGTTTGTATAATATTCTTTCAGATTTCAATGACATCATGATCGAATTGCTCAAAAAAGAAAAATTAGTGCCGGAAACATTCTGCGATTTCCTGGAATGCCGATTAAGATCAATGAAAAAAAAAAATTGTGAAAGATTAACGGAAAATATATTAAAAATCGTTGCGTCCTCTCATGAAGAGCAAAGTGAAGCTGGTGAAGTCCCAGAATAATATTTTACTATTTTATCTAAATAACAGTACTCGGAAAGTGGAAAATTTATTTACAATTACACTCGAAGCTCATGTTAGCGGCCAGCTCGGTTGGTCGGCCGCTGACTTGGGCGTTGCGGTACTGCTGAGTTCAGACGTCACCCTTCCCGCCCCACGGAACCCCTTACCGACTATATATAGTCAGAATATAGCTACGGAACCGCTAACACGAGTGTCGCTACCATGAGCTTCGAGTGCATATGTTTCAGAATTACAATGAGGTAGTTGTGCTAAAATCAAAACCTGCTCACGAATCGTCTACAATTTCCAAAATATGTAGAAAATATTGTCATATCTAACAGTGTTCCAATTTTTTGCTTAATCATTTATTTCTAAAGGCAAATATTATTATTATGTTCATTACTTGTATGAAAACGAAGTTTTACATTACGTTAAAAAAAATATGGATAAATTATAGCGTTTATAAACTTCAAATTGCTTCAAATAATTAAAATAATTGATATAACTAGAATTAGCAAATAAATATGTCTCAACAAATGCACACGTCTACTATACATCAATATCTCTGTGTCAGCTATATACAATCTAATAATATACAACTTCCCTACCACAAGCTCACTTGTTTATCCGTATAGTGCTTACCAATCGTTCATGCGCTCTTCCTGCCAAGGCACTGTACCTTCTCCTACAAAATAATCTCGGAACATATCACGTACTCGACAAGCAAATTCTTTGTACTTATTGCCTGCGACGTTACCTATTTCGCACAAGAAAGGGTCATTTTCTAAGAACACTGGTCAACAAAATGTGACCTATGTGCTCATGGAATGAGATATGTCATTTCCAGAGTAGTTTTTTGTGCTGAATTCGAATCTGGCCTCCATTTCTCTCCAGCACGTCACGTTTTCGAGATTTTTTTAATCAAATTTTTTTTTGAAAAATCACAAATCATGAGATAAAAGCGAGGGGCTGTGCACTGAGTATTCTGGGAGTCAAATAGCCGACTACTGCCATACTACTTAACCAGACTAAAAGACTACTACACAGACTGCTGAAGCGACTACTCCGTGACTGTTGTTACTACCGCCACTCGCTACGGCGTCTGTCGTTTGTCTCTTTTCGACTCCCATATAAATAAGTGGGAGTGAGCGAGAGAGTAATGATAAAAAGTTTTTAGTGTCAAAAAACATGTGGGGATGAGTACATTCCTAGTTTTTCTACTTAAAATAATCATATGGAGAACAAGAAACAAGAAAAAAAAAGTATAATAAAATAAAGAAATCAAGTTTATCAAGAAAAAAAAAGTAAT
>CAJFCP010022457.1:0-10841 GCA_904066005.1 Synergus itoensis | reverse complement strand
TTAGAACTTCGTAAAAATCACTTGAAAATTGTCAAAATCCATTGAAATTCCTAGAAACCTTTTGAAGCTTTTTAAAAAAGATGTAACGAAATTTCTTTAAAATCTCGCATAAATTTTATTATTGTTTCAAATCTGCTCTCTAAATTTGAATCAGCGAAATTTTATTGGTTTTTGAATGATTTGAAGTTGTAAGAGGTAAAATAAATAATCGTGCGCGTAGCGCACGTGTTTTAGTTTGCTAGTCCTATCTTAAAAAAGTGATGTTACCAATATATCGAACACATTGTTGTCGGAAACCTGATTGGTTTAGAAACTGCGCGAATTGTGTGAATGTATCGAATTTGAAAACAATCTTCAGGCTATTTTCGTTCTCAAAAAGATTATTAAGACAGAGAATATGAATTTTACAAAATTTATTGAAATTTTAGAAATATTAAAGGATTTCGCGGTATTTCAAGGAATTTTATGAAATTTATTCTGATATACAGAAATTTTAAGGGATTTTACCAGTTGTTGGGGTTTTATAGAATCTAAAGAAATTTAAAGAATCTAAAAATCTAATACAGAATTTTCATTGTATTTTCAGGTAATTGAAAGCATTTAACTAGATTTCATGGGATTTTAAAAAAATTTTAAAGGATTTACCGATATTTTGTGTAATTCTAAGTAATTTTAGAAACTTTAAAGCTGTTTCAAGGAATTTCAGGAAGTTTCATTGTATTGTCAGATATTTTAAGGGATATTAAATAGTTTTAAGGACTTTTAAGGGATTCAAGGGATTTTACGAGATTTCATTGGATTTTTAGCAATTTTAAGAGATCATGGGATTTTGAGAAATCTTAAAATATTTAACGATAGATATGTTGTGGAATTTTAAGTGATTTTAAAAAGTTTTAAGGTATTTGAAGGAATTTCACAAAACTTCATTGTATTTTTAGATATTTTGAGGGTTTTAATGGGATTTAATGGGACTTTGAATAATTTTAAGGAATTTAAAAGGATTTTACAAATTTATTGAGATTACTAAAATTAGACTAGGAATAACAAGTTTTTATATTTCAAAAATTAAAAATTCTGAATTTATTTTGAATACTTTTGAAATCCCTTAATTTTTCCAATCCTACTTTTTTTTGGGAAAAATTATGAGATTTTAAAGGATTATAAAATAATTTTAAGGAATTTGACTAATATATTTTGTGGAATTTTAAGTAATTTGAGAAACTTTTAGACATTTTACGAAATTTCATTGAATTTTAAGGTATTTTAAGAGATTTAATGAGATTTCATGGAATCTTGAAAAATTTTCAGGAATTTAAAAGGGCTTTACGAAATTTATTGAGATTTTAGAAATATTAAGTGATTTCATGGTATTTCGAGGAATTTTATGAAATTTTAATGGATTTTACGAAATTGCATGAAATTTTAAAATCTCTGAAAATTATAATTTTCAGAGATTTTACAATATTTCATTGGATTTTCAGGAATTTCAAGAATTTTGAAGAATTTAGCGAAATTTCATGGAATTTTGAGTAATTTTAAGTAATTTTAAAGAATTTCACCAGATTTTAAAGGATGTTAAAGGGATTTTAAGATATTATATGGGAATTTTACGAGATTTCATGAGATTGTCAGGAATTTTAATGAATTTCATGAAATTTCATAAGATTTTAAATAACTTTAAGAGATTTGTCCATATTTTATGGAATTTTAAGTAATTCTAAGGGATTTTTTGATGTTTTATGGGATATTAAGTAATTTTAAGAAATATCAGGTGAATTTACGAAATTTAAAGGAATTTCACCAAATTTTGAAGTATAATAAAGGCATTTTAAGGAATTTTATAAAACTCATGAAGATTCCTGAAATTAGATTAGATTATAGAATAAAAAATTCTCAATTATTTTTTCTACTAGCAAAAGGTGTGCAAAAACGAGAAAATAATCGCGCTCAACTAGTTAATACTTTTTCTCATTAATTTAATACTAAGCATTAACCCTTAGCTGCCACACTTCACGAAAATAACATAGCTGCCACACTGGGGCATTTCGTACCCCGCTGGATAAAAAATTGTGTTGCGAAGCAACTATTGACTTTCTCGACTTAAAAAAAATTTGCTAGTAATTTTTAAGAGTTATTTTAGAAGACTCACTGGATACATTTATGAAAAAAAAATATTTAGTATTAATAAAAAATGTTTATATGAAGTGGTAAAAATTGAATGGGGTCAAAAAACAAAAAATCCTGGGGCCAAATCGACCCCAGTGTGGCAACTAAGGGTTAAATTAATGTATAAGTGTAGAGTATAATTAATAATTAATTCTTATTTTTCATTTTTTAGTTATAAAAAAAAAGGTCGACCTTTTTTTTTAAATTTTTTTATTAATTTCTTTTAATCCTTCAGCTTTACTTCCACCATATTAACAATATACTCCATGGTTATGTAGTTATATCTATACCATTCGAAATTATAATAAAGCATATTCTACATATTTCATGTGATGTTCCTATTATAGTTGAATAGTAATGCACAACGATAAAAATAGCGAGAAATATCAGAATACGATCAAAATGCTCCTTTTTGGTAATCAAATTCTCGTCTCACTTCAGATCGTAATAGCAAGCATCTCGCTTCACACGGGAATGATCGAGATTATGTCGATTTTATAATTAATTTAATCATATCACTGATATGATTAAATTTGATAATTTTGAGAAAACTAATAATTTTCTTATTAAATTATATTAATATTTATTAATTGGATACTTTAAAGATCCTGCCTCCTTATTCTCTTAAAGGGAATCTGTTTCTGTTGACTCGCAAATTTTCATTTCGCCAGACGTCATTTTGACACTTATATTCGTTCATGTTACTTGAATTTGACTAAGATGTCATTATTTTGTATCTATCGAGAAGTTGATCGCAATTTTTAAGACGATATGAAACATAAAATAACAAGTGAACATATGAGAAACTCGTTTAGAAAATTGCTCGTATTTCGAACAAAATCCAACGAGACAGACGATCATATCGTATCTTTAAAGTTCCTAGCTTTTCCTGCCAACCATTTATTGCAACCATTGATCGACTTTCTTGCAGTGTATAGGGGAAGAACTGAAGGGTGGCTTTAGCCCAGGGTGCATATGCACCAAACTCCGTCCCTTTTAAAAGGGTCTTTCACAAGGGGATGAAAGTGAAGGTTGTTTCAGGGCTGACAGAAAACTGCGATCTATAGAGGACTCTACATAGAACCACGTGTCTTCCATGTGGAAGTTCCCGAGGTGCCGAAGAACAAAGCATACATTTTCAACTTCTCTCTATAAATCTTGAAATCTACACGATCTCCTGAAATGCGGTGGTAGGAATTTGTGAACGTGTATGCGTGGTTATATGCAAGGGGATTGTGTAATCATCGCCAGTAGAAATCGGGCTTTCATAAAGGTCACACGTGCCGGCGAAGAGTACAAAAACGTAGCCGTCTTCGAAGAGCCTCAGAATTCATACGCACGCGTAAAGCAATAACAGAAGAGCACGTGCTCGAGAACAGATAATATGTCCAGATGAGGACATAGTACTATGTAAGTTAACTTCACATCTAGCCGGCTCAAACTGAAGAAGCGCGTGGCATTCGAGGGTGTATCAAGGTGTACGTTCAGTGTGATGGAACTTCAATAGGTCTTCCATTTTTAGACCCAGTAAGAGGATCCCAATAGAAGTGTGAAATAAGAGTCGAAGGGATCTTCTAAAAAAGTTATTCAGAAGGCAGAACAGCACAAAAGCCGCTAGCTAATTAAATCAACGAATGTTGTCAAATGTATTTCACTATGGGACTTGAAATTTAGGGGAATTTGAGAAAAGATTGCGTTCGTCAGGAAAATTACGGAAAAAACAGAGTAAGCAATTGTTCAAAATTTATTCAGAACTTTCAAAATGTCTCTATGTTATGTGTAATACACGTTGCAATTATATGTTACACTTACCATATCGTGACACTTATGCATTGTGCATTACTCTAAAACTTGTAAAATTCCAATCTGGTGATTTTATTATTTGTAAAAACATAGAATTCTATGTTTTTACAAATAATGAAATCACAGTAGAAAGTTTGGGGAAGTGTCAGTAAATATTGATTGCCTGAAAATATTTAATATTAAATCTTTAAGCTGATGATGATTTTCGATATAATAGAAGAAAAAGAGATGGAATGGGTCTGAAAATTAAAGTTTTGGTAAGCCGCTGCACAGAGTAATTATATATGAAAACTGTCAATAGGAATAATTTTATAATTGGGAGCCTACGCGGTCATTATTCACTAATTGTTTCAAGGCAAGGGCACTTCTCAACCAACGGCATGGCGAAAAAAGAAATTATCTGAGCAAAGTCTTTTCGTTTTCATCAAAAATGCAAATCACCTCTCAATAGATGATTTGAAATTTTTTAATGCAAGCATAGCATTCATGCTAACAAGCTATTCAATTGTTTATTTATATATATATATATATATATTTATATAAAATTTTGAAATTCAAATTCAAATCACGTCAAATCTCTTAGCATCTGATAATATTTTTTTATATTATTTAACATTTTTTTACACCTTGAAATTTTATAAAATCACTACAAATCTCTTGAAATCCTTTAACAGTTCTTGAAATCTTGTGAAAGTCTCTTAAGGGTATTGGAGCCAGGTTTTAATCTAAAAATTCAATTTCTTCATTATACTTAACAAATACTAAAATTGGAATTTTTTCCCTCTGTGAATTTAATCAATTTTTAACTAGAATTATGCCCACAGAGCGAGAAAATATCTAGTTCAAATATTTTTTAAGTAAAATGAAAATATTGAATTTTGAAGTTAGATTTTGAATTCTTCGTTTTATGCAAAAAGTATCGAAATTAAATATTTTTTCGCTCTGTATGCAGTTTCATATTTAAAGAAAGATTAGCGCTACAGAGCGAAAAAATATTTATCTATAATTTTCGTTGAGTAAAGTGGAGAATGGAATTTTGAGCTTAATACTTGGGTTCAACGCCCTTAAAAATCCTAAAATTAAAAATCCTTTGAACTTTTTTTTATAAATCACTTGAAATTCGTTAAACTCTCTTGAAATGACCTAAAAAGTGACTTGAAATCTCTTGAAATATTCCGGGCAACACTGGGTAAATTTCGGTTCGTAATCCTATGTTAAAAAAGTGGTGTCACGAAATGTCTCGAAAATCTCGCAGACATTGTTGTTGCAAACCTGTTTGACTTTTGAATGACTTGAAAATGAAAGAAGAAAAACAAACTAATGGCGCAAAAAAATTTCAGGAAAACCTTCGAAATCCCTGAAAATTCGTTAAGATTTCTTAAAACTCCCAAAAACCTCTTGTAATCCCTTAAAAATATACAAAAACGATTAAAATCATAAATATCTTGATATCCAAGTTAAAACTCGCAAAAAGCTCTACAAATTCCTAAAAAAACCTCTTGGAATTTCTCAACATTTATAATTTCTTAAAATCGTTAGAAATCTTATCAAATTCCATGAAATCCTTAAAAATTCTACAAAATCTTTTAAAAATTAGAGAAATCAATAAAATGACCTGACAAACTTTAAAATCCTTTAAACCTATAAAATATTCTAAAACTCCCAGAAACTGCTTGAAGTTCTTTAAATTATACCATACATTTAAAGTCCCTTGACATCCTTTAATATCTATTAAAATTATTAGAAATCTTATAAAATTTCACAGAATTATTTTAAATTCCATTAAAATATTTTTAAAATTATTATATCTCTTGACTTCCTCTAAAATTCCTAAAAAATTATATTACAATGTTTAAAATTCCTTAAAGTCTCTTAAAATTCTCTGAAACCCTTTGAAACCTCTTAAAATTCCTCGAAACTTCATAAAATCCCTTAAATTCTCTTAAAACACTCAGAAACCTTTTCAAATCACTTAAAATTTAATGAAAACCTTCAAAATTGCTTAAAATTCGTTAAGATTTCTTAAAACTCCTCTTGAAATCCCTTAAAAATCCACAAAAACCATTAAAATTATAAATCTCTTGAAATCCAAGTTAAAATTAGCAAAAATCTCTATAAATTCATAAAAAAAACTCTTGGAATTTCTTAACATTTAGAATTTCTTAAAATCCTTATAAATCTTATCAAATTTCATGAAATCCTTAAAAATTGTACAAAACCTTTTAATAATTAGAACAATCTCATAAAATCCCTTAAAATTTTACAACAACCTTCGAAATGCTTTTAAATTCTACAAATTCTTTTAAAAATCATATATGTATAGAAATTCTTTTGAAATCCCTTAATAAAATTACCTTAAAATTCCCAGAAACCTTTTCAAATCACTTAAAATTTAATGAAAACCTTCGAAATTGCTTAAAATTCGTTAAGGTTTCTTAAAACTCCTCTTGAAATCCCTTAAAAATCCACAAAAACCATTAAAATTATAAATCTCTTGAAATCCAAGTTAAAATTAGCAAAAATTTCTATAAATTCATACAAAAAAACTCTTGGAATTTCTTAACATTTAGAATTTCTTAAAATCCTTATAAATCTTATCAAATTTCATGAAATCCTTAAAAATTGTACAAAACCTTTTAATAATTAGAACAATCTCATAAAATCCCTTAAAATTTTACAACAACCTTCGAAATTCTTTTAAATTCTACAAATTCTTTTAAAAATCATATATGTATAGAAATTCTTTTGAAATCCCTCAATAAAATTACCTTAAAATTCCCAGAAACTTCTAAAAATTCTTAAAATACTACGATAACATTTAAAGTCTCTTTAGGTCCTTTAAAATCCATTAAAATTATTAGAAATCTCGTTACATTCCATGAAATCCTGAAAATTCTATAAAATCCTTTAAAAATCAGAAAATCCGTTCAAATTATTAAAATCTCTTGACTTCTTGTAAAATTCCTGGAAATTTTATTATAACATTTAAAATTCCTTAAAGTCCCTTAAAATTCTCTGAAACCTTTTGAAATCTCTTAATATTCCTTGAAACTCGTAAAAATCACTTGAAAATGGTCAAAATCCATTAAAATTCCTAGAAACCTCTTGAAATATTTCTCTAAAAAAAGTGATGTAACGAAATGTCCCTAAAATTTCGGATACATTGTTGTTTCAAACATAATCTCTAAATTTGAATCAGAAAAATTTCATTGATTTTTTAATGACTTGAAGTTGTAAGAAATTAAATAAATAATCGTGCGCGTAGCGCGCGTGTTGGTCTGCTAGTGATATAAAATAAAGTCTCTCATTTGTAGTATAAAATCTGGAAAAATGGCCTTCGAAAATGGAAAAACGAGGGAGATGGACCTAGAGGATGTGGAATTGAATCCTTTGAGAAGAACTAGATTTCATGTAAATCGGGTGGACAGTATGGAAGGAAGAGCGAGTCTATTGGGCGAACAGGAGTCACGAAAGTCTTTGAAATACATGACGAGAGAAGCTTTACCTAGGCTCGACAATTACAGGAATATTTTGAGTATTCAAGTCGCTCAAAGACCCTCTTTAGACGAGCTTCACAACCCTACCCTTCTGAACAAGGTGAGTAATGTTAATTGACGTTTGTAGAAAGCAAACATCAAATGTTGACCTACGAAGTTATTAATCCCCTTTTTTTTGAATGTATACATCTTTTGTTTACCTCCTTATAATTATTCACGAAGTGTATAATATGATTGTAACTTGCGTTTTTGTTATACATGTAGATAGAAAAGTGTGATAAGACAATCACATGTCTAAAAAGTAAATTCTGAGATAATGTTAAGATTTGATGACAGAACAGTTTTGAGAGCACTTAGATTTACGAAAAGAGCTAAAATAAAACTTTATATCACTATATTTTTAATTAGGTTACTTGCAAGTTGTATACGAGTTTTTTTAAAATCACCTTTAAAAATTAATTCTGGAATAATTTCCATCTGGTATAATGATGGAATGTAATTTCTCAAATGGAATAATTCTTACTTAAATAACCGGTTTTCAGTTTAATTCCCTTTCGTAAGATTTGCGGATTCTTTGAATACCTTATGTGTAATTTTGCAGTAGGGAAATGCGAGTTTGGTCAGCCGAGAGTTTCAAAGCGGGGGTTTCGGCACTTTGAGTGAATACGATCAAGATAGGCCAATTTCAGGAGACCTTCAGGTCAAATCATTTTTTCCTTATGTTAACATGCCTTTGTAGTTGAATGAATTTCTTTCGAGTGAATTTCGCCTAAAAGGCGAAAATGCTCACGGAATTCTTATCTTTATTGTCGCATGTATTTATTTTTTATCACAAGCAACACGAACAATGCAACAATAAATTTAGGGCTTTATCAACAATTAATTTTTTTTTACGTGATGATATGAAAGCAGAAAAAAAGGAACGTGTCTATCATTTTGGAAAAGAGGTTTTTACCGGTTAAAACGAGTTCGAGTTGAATATTTTCATTTTACCTTCTGTAATCTTGTTACTCAATTTTTCTTTATATTGGATGCGTAATACAATTCAATGTCAGCGATAACTATAGAATTTTTTATTTTTTCAAGATTACTAAATATTTATTCGCATTGATAAATTTCCAATCTAAACACTTTTTATTTAGTGTTGTTTTTCATATAATATAAATCATATTTTGAAGAATGTATAGAAATTTTATTAAAAATTACTAAAACTTACTAACAATTGCTAAAAAGATCTAAATTTATGAATGACTTGTGGAATAGCTCCGCTGATAAGATTTCATTAATTCGAAATAAAAAGTAATAAGAAGTAATTATGAAGTAATAATACATAATAAGAAATTATGAAATACAATTGTCATTCTTGACCAATTGTTACTACTTTATTTTATGACTTTCTAAACACACACTACAAGATTATTGAATAGTTCAATAAAAAGACCTTGAATTCCTGAAAATGCAAGAATTATTATTTACAAGGATGCAGAAGTGAAAATTCAGATACGAAATTCCTAGAATCGGAAGTTACCTAATCTATATCCATTTTTAAAACTCTTTAAAGTCTTTTTATACCCTGAAATACCTGAAAATCACTGTAAATCTTTTAAAAATCCCAAAAAAAGTCTTTTAAACTCTCTTGAAAATTCTTCGAAATTTTTTAAACTCTCTTGAAATGTTTTGAAAATCCATAAAATCATATTCAATCCTCTCAAATGCCCTAAAATTATGTACACTGTTAAAAATGTTCGCAAAATTAATATACTTTTAATATACATTTTGTAAAGTCATTTGCATATACCGTAAATTAAATTTAATATATTACCATATCTTTTAGAATTAATATAAAACCATATTAAAATGAATATAGGGTATATTAATATTAATATAATATATATTAATATTAATATATAGTATATTAATTTTAATACGGTTGTATATTAATTCTAAAACATAATGGTATATTAAATTTAATTGACGGTATATGCAAATGACTTTACTCACAGTATATTAAATTTTGATCAGTTTTTTTTAACAGTGTACTTAAAATCTTTTACAATCCTTTAAGTTTATTAGTATCAGCTTTTGACGAGAGTGACGAACATAATTGACGTATTTCTGAAGATTGACACATTTTTAATGAACCGCCTAGAGTCAATCCAAGTTGATCAGGTCAGGTCGAAATCGAGACCTGCACGTACTTCGTACTAATTAAATCGTTAACGCGACCGCCATGACTAATACCTTATTTACTCATTTCGGTTGCAACGTGCGATGAAAATTAAACGTATTAACAAATTTTACATATGAAACTTAAATACCAAAGGTAAATTAATCTTATTGTATATAGTCGGCGATTTCTTGAGGAGCCTTACACCCACCCAATTTCCATCCTAGATATTACAATCAGGCGTTAGTTGCATTGTTAAGTCTCCTTCTTTAATACCAATAAAATTAATAAGGCGCCTTAATTTAAAAATTGCTAAAAAGAATGTTTTTTAGTTGATATTTTTTTTTTATATCAACAGTTTGGATTTCTAAGCTATCTTGTTTCGGCACTAACTCCCTGCAATTTATTTGACATATTAGATCCAATGTCTGCCCTACGATTGAACAATCATGTAACTGAAAATTGCTTTAATGCACTTCATACATAAACGTTTGCACTATTGTAGTTCAAAATAAAGTGCAATACACTTAGTTCTAAATGCATTAAATGATTAGTTTGAAAGGGCGACTTTTAATATTTTATGCGGAAAAAAGCATTAAAATAAGAATCCTTGATTTTCATTTCATAACCAGAATTTGCTTAAGTAAGTATCTTAAGATAAAATATAACTTTGTAAATAAACTTATAACACTAACAGTAGTTCATTCACGTGTTTGCACTTGCTGAGATTCTGTAAACGATGTTTCTGATACTAACCATAGAGCAGTGGTTCTCAGAGTAATCATAAAAAAATATACTGTAATATTAATTCAATCTTTTATAATTCAAATCTTCTAAATCTTCCAAAATCTCCCAAACATCCTTCTTAACTAGCTGTGGTTCTATTTTGTAAATGAGTTCTGTAAGCAAAATATATATTTTTTTAAAATTTTAATACCGAAGGATAAAATTTTTGTAATTTTTAATTACTATTATTAATGATATTTGTGTGTTTCATTTCTGGTTTAGAAGAAAATTGGAAACTTTGGAAGATAAAGAATTCTTTATATAAATTACGTTTGTTTGATTCAAACAAACTTTTTTCTGAGTGTATCTTTACAACCACGTAAAAATTCCTTAAAATTATTAGAAATTTCATGAAATATCTTGAAATTATTGATAACACAGGCACACAAAAAAAAAAAAGTGGTCTGTACCAAGAATCGGAC